>JAZHYW010057187.1:0-13294 GCA_037355805.1 Ixodes ricinus | reverse complement strand
ATTTCGTAGAAGGGGGAAGCGGGCAGAAGTGGCCTCTTTACCACTCCACCGCGGGGTAGGTTGATGAATAGGGTGAGATGAATACAAGCTTCCCAGCGACCACCTCCAGGAGTTTATTGATTTAAAGGTAGAGTCGCATCTCGTCGATTCAAACTCGAGGGGGAACTGGAGAATTTGTTTGAATAAAGCAAAGTGTGAGTTAGCCGGGAGTTTCTTCCCATAGGGACGCATAGGGAGCGGGGACCCACATGTTAGTTTGGAATTGTCCTATGTTTGAATCAAGAGAATTTGAATTAACGAGATCTCGACTGTACCGACATTTATCGAGGCAACACTTGTTTGCAACTTTCTCGCCGTGGGACAAATTAGTAGTGCCAATGGCAACGTGGTGCCAACGCAAAAGTCGGCGGAAGAAATATTAATTGATACAGGCACGTTTTATTCATTTTTTTATCTAGCGTACGTTTACACCCAGATCTTTATTTTTATTTTTATTCTTATTTTTGAAAAATAAAAAACACTGCAAAATTTAGGGGCCCGAATTTCGGAAAATTGGAATCGCACACAAAAATAAACTCGGACAAACTCAGAATTTTTGGCAGAACATAAACTCCGAAAAACACCTCCTCCAAATTTGACCAAAAATAAACTCTGAAAACACGGAATCCTACGTATAAGGTACTGCCGTGCACCAAAGATGCTGTTAATACATGACTTCCATGTGACATCAGTGCAAACTATGTATACATTTGATGCATTGAAGAATACTGATATCATAAAACAATGCTTTCCTTCTGTAAATTAAATTTGCTGAAGGCAGGTTCCACTGTATATTTTAAGCTATTGTAATTCTAAGCTTCTGCAGAGTACCTAGATACTGAAGAAGCCTGATGAGGAATGTGTTTTGACACTCGTGGTTGCGCTGTCGGATATTTTTTTGTTCACTTGCAGCCCTTGCAGCAATAGGCGACGGCAGGTTTTCGACGCAAATACTTATCCTTGAAAATGTACGGATCTCTCGATAAAGGCACTTCGAACAGCAGGCAGTTGTTCCAGTATCTATAGATTACTTGAATATCGCTCGGGAACGCGCTAAAGCTAAAGTGTTAACGTAGGCAAGCTAACTTTCAGTTGATTATCAGCCATCGCCATGCGCCTACATTTCTACAAGATAAAGATGTGTGGACGCGTGCCTTACAAATGCCGGCTGCAATATTTAATAACTGTCGGAAGCAACCAGGGCCCTGTACACCCACTGTACACACAACAGGATTACTTTACCTTGAAGTCAACATCCTTTCACAGCATGCGAGATGGCTGGGGTGCAAATCATCTTTACCATCAGAAACGGTACTCTGAACACTGACAAGTTTTAAGTGGCTAAACAAGCTTTCATTGCTCACGACGCACCTACGAGTCACAAACCGAAAATAAAAAGCCAACGAGTCATAGCCAGAGTCGTGCCATGTAAGATGTGCCCAGCATGTGATGATTTCCAGGCACGAGGGACGCAATGGCTTTGACAGCCCTTACTTTCTGCGTCATTTTTGTACCCTGCCAGATAATGTCTGTGAGGTGCAGCCGCCAGGCCCGACGCCATGAAAGACGGCATCTCTGTGTACACCGGCAGCTCTCGTCCATTCTCTTACAGTCTGCCCAGCGAAAAGATGGTGAGCGGCGCATCTGTAGAGCAATGATCCTCAAACGAGGGTCCGTGGGCCTGCAGGGACCGCACCGAAGTCATTTTTAGGGACCTTAGTGCGAACATCACAGCTCTGCGGGGCAAAGTTCTTCTGCATATGAGAATAAAACGAGTCCACCTTTACACAAGCAGTTAGCTGTGTTCATCTGTCCCTTTCGAAACATCCATGCTCGGCAACGCCTGCAGCGTTACTGCCAGCATCACATTCCCGCCCATGTTAGCGCACGGCGACACCCAGAGGACGCGTCAAATCACCAGTGAACCACGCTGGATACAACTTTGCACGCCATAAAAGCGTTGGCTGCCTCACAAACGCCAGGTTTCTCGAAAAAGATGTTAAAGCCAACATTCATATTTCCTAATTACAAATTTGGAGCAAGTGTCAAAAGCATGAAAGAGATCCTGCAATGGCATAAAGCAGCGATGGTGCAGGCAAGCTGGTCTAGATTTATCATTTTATCATTTTCTTAAACCACCCGAGACTGGGTTCTCCACCCAGTCTCAGGTGGTTCAAGAAATGTAAATCTACATTATTCCAGTAGTTCTACAGATAATGCCTTTTCAACATTAGATGCGTCTATAGATAATGTTCTTGCATCTTTGATGGACTCTTTTTCTTTTAAAAACCCACCCCCTCAATGATGCCTGAACGCTAAAGGGAGGTTTCTTTGCAAATAAATAAACAAATAAACCTGAGTCTCCATCCTCAAAGCGCAAAATGTTAAAGGATATTTTTTTCCTGCGTTATAGGAGTATAAGGCCGAGACAACTGTCCGAGGCATCAAGGCTTCTCAGTTCAGCTACAAAGACGACAAAGGCAACACATACGACGTGTACTTCAGGGGTAAGTTGGACACGGCCTGCCAACATCTATCAAGCTTGGCAGAGCAACAACTGTACAAAGATGCCTGTCGTAGTCTCTTAATACATTCGGTTTTATTTACGACGAGAGAACACGATGAGACAAGACACAAGTCAGAATTCTGTTTGTTCGAATTTCGAGACCGACGTTTCTTGTCATAAACTGAACCGACGTGCGTCCAACAAGGGTTGTTTCAAGTCGCTAGAGTAAACATCTTTTCTGACGCTATACCTAATGATTTTATATGTACGCACAAAAATGAAGGGATCCGTAAGACCTTCGAGCAATTTATGTTTAACAGAGCCACACCTCTTATGCGTGCACACAAAAATATTTCTTGTTCATGTCGTTTAGACGGTTTGCATTTGTGAACAGAAATAAGAATGAGCATTTTCTTATATTTGCTACTAGTATAGTCACTAAGGTGAAAAAGATTACAAAAATATGTACGCACATAGAAAATGTTCCGTGGCTACACGACATTTGGCGCCAGCATGTTAGGCGGTCATAAGTAAATGCAACACAGGGTCGGAAGCAAATGTGTTAACCAGCCTCTGATACTGCTGCAGCTGCCGACTGGGTGGCAGGACGACAACACCACGGCACAGGTGCCGTGCGGGTGACAAACACCTCAGCCAAAGGGGTGCAGATGTACGACTTCTACAACTTCAAGCCCTACACCAAGCGCTTTGGCGACATGGCCGTAAGTCGGCGTGGCCGTAGGCTGTCGTCCTGTTGTCGTGTCGCAAGGAACACAAGAAAGCTGCTAAAGTTAACTGGGGGGATCGGTGACTCGGTGCGTTAGTACAGCGCAGCTTGAAGCACGTTGGGTTGAAGCTCCCTGCAGAAGCCAGTGGTCCCGAGTTCAATCTGCACCCCTGCCACTTTCGATATGGATGAGCACCATACAGTATAAACTCATTATAACATACCTTGATACGGATTAAGATTTCGGTCTGTTGTAAAACGAGTATGTAGAACGCAGATACTCTTACTACCGATTTTGAGGTGGATCATATGACTGGCATCTGTTCTAACCAGTACCACTGACGGATCGTGAATGAATATTAGAAAAGAATTGGTTTATTGGAAACTTCTGATCATTGAAAGGCAGTGACGTTTTATTGAGCCGTATCGATGGTCGTGCATCACTGCATGCTTTGGGTCATACGAGGCTTGCAAGGCACCGAGCGCGATGACAGCGTTTCACAGAATGGATGCCACCGCTACCGAAACCAAAGCCACGTAATGCCCGAAATAATGACTGCTCTCAAAGGTCCGCTACAATGGAACCGTGAACCACTTCCAAACTCCCTAATATAGTCCATTATATCCGAATGTATGTTATAACAGGATCTGTAATGCTTAGTTGGCTCAATGGCATAGATAGGAAGACCAACCAAGCTTCACAGATTGGTATGTTGTAACCGAATGTCTGCTGTAACCAGGTCTGTTGTAACAAGGTTATACTGTACTGGTGTGCTCTCTTCTGTCACTACTGCGTGATGCCTGTTAAGGACCAAGGCTAGCAGTGTACTACAGCACTGGCTAAATTTCTTGCCTACAGCGGAGACACTGGACACCCATTGGGGCTCACTGACTTTCCACTCTCTAAACCTGCACGCAACACTATAGCTGTTTTAGAGCTAGCTGTAAACTGCAGAGATTTTCATCCGAGCTATGCGTGTATACTTTTCTTTGCTTAGCCATCTCTTATTTCCATCATATTTAGCATCTCAAAGTGTAATGTGGAGAAGAAAACGAGGCTACTGCTGAAGTTTAGTTAATAGCAGGAGTGTGATTTAAGATGCGAAATCCTCGCTTACGGAAACCATATACTATATAGCCGCTATCCCACACCTCCGAGACATTGCTAGAAAAATGCTAAAGAAGTTTCTCTATCCAGATGTTTGCACTGATACTTAATACCTTTAATATTGAAAGTGTAAATAATATACACTTTCAGCAAAAACAAGAGAGAGCGGTAGTGTCCTCTACAGAAATGAAACTTGGTGGAAAGGGATGAACTGTGTGAATATGAACAGGCTGGCATAAGTGACAGTAAAACTTTCACCAGTCATTGTAGCATTTTACGTAGACTCAGCCAGGCCTGGAAAGCTTGCTAATAGGCAAAACTGAGCATTCAAGACGGTTCTGAAAGAAAAACTGGAGCTTGCTACGACCAGGCATCAATTGCGATATCTTAAGGTATAAAAGATGTTTGGAAGACATATATCAAGCATGCACCTATGCGATAGGAAGTGGCCATCCACTAACCTTCAAACATTTATAAACTAAACAAAGGACGTATCAGGTACCCACACCAGACTTCCGGGACCATCTAGCTTATCGAGACGTTCCCCCGTGTCAGCCACTTCTCAGAGTTCGCCGGTGCAAACTGGAAAAGCTTGACGCGTGCGCACCGGGTGCAAAGCGGTGAAGCTTGACGAAAGGCACGCCGACGCAAAGTAGTGAAGCCCACTCCTTCGCACGCCCCGTTCTGCATTTTTGCTGTCGGAACTAACAAGTACCCATTCCTCAGCTTTTCAAGATTATCTTCAATTTTGGGGTGGGCGCTTGCCCTGTGTTTTACGGTACCCTGTGAGGGCCATTTTTTTTTCCGACCTCGGATGAACTGGGTGAAAAAAAGGTGATTGAAAAGAGTTTTAAGAGGGGACATAAGCCTGAGCTTAAACTTTTGAAAAATTCATTTTTCATTTTGAGGTTTTTCGGTTTTAGGAACTAATTATACACTTTTACACTAAATTTCATAACTATGCGCCAAATATAGTTACGTTGATATAAAATATTTTCAACACATTGTGATGGCAACAAAGTAAAGGAGTTCAATGTTTGAATGCATTTTTCTCAGTTCCACTTTGCTGCAAATTTCATGCGAAGGAATCTTTGTTCGAGGGTAAAATTATTCTGATACCACAATCAAGATGTTTCTCAACTGAAATTTACTGGAGAATCGGGCTATCTACTTTATTTTGTTTTACATTAAAGTCCTCATTGAGAAAAAAACTACATTTTCAAAAAATTGACATAGGACAGATATGCATCTCATATTTTCAGGTAATCACTCTTCCTGAAATATTTATATTTGAGTTATAAAAACTAGATAGCCCGAAGTCCCACATCCCCCACTTTATACTCAAGCAGTTAAAATTATGCTTAATAGCTTCATTTGCATATCATAGATTTCTTAACAAAGAGTGACACATCATCTTATGCAGGTATGCAAAGTTGTCCTATAGAGCTGAAAGTTTGCACAGTACACCTACATCTGACGTTAAATCTCCCCTGCAAATTTTATTCCAATCACTTGAGTAGTTCAGAAGTTCAGCCTCTAGCCAGTGTCCCCCCTAATATGCACACAACTAGATACATACTGTAGCTACATCTCCAACATAATCACCGCACAGATTTAGGCAATTATTACGTGGTACAAGCTTTTGAGTACCCTCCTTAAAGATGGTTGCCATCTGCGTTCTCAGTCACTCCATCACATGTCAACAAAAACCGCCAGTTGTCACGGATGTGAAATGCGCTTCTGTAAACTGCATCAAGTTTTGGCGAGGACGAACAGAGGTCCTTGACGATGGGGATCAGGGAAGAACGTCTGCTGCAACTTGCGATATTGTTGAACGCAAGATGATGGAATCGACCGAGAACACAAGTGGTAACCTTCTTTGAGGAGGGTATTCAAAAGCTTCTAGCAAGGCATAATTGCCTAAATCTGTGTGGGTATTATCCGTAAAGTAGCTACAGTATGTATTTAAATTGTGCACTTTAAAATTTTTTATCTACTAGTGTACATCAGCTGGCACTGACAAAGTACTCTCACTGAATTTCAGCTGAAAACTGGCATCGGCTGCAAGGGCAAGCAGAACCCCAAAGGAAAGTCACCCCCGACCCTGCCCAATCAGATCTCGTTCCAGTACGAGATCTACAACCTCAAGAAGGTTGGCGGAAGGCCAGAGGACGCCCTCGAACTCAACAAGGTATCCCGTGCGCTTGTAAACCGGTATAATTCAAACCGAGCATTTGAGCGAAACACTACGTCCTCATTTCTTTGTACTCGCACGAAAACCCCAGTCCTCGTGTTCGGTTCTAGAAGCGCAAGGTATACTCATAAAGTGCCAGCTCATCATCGCCACACCATCAAGCTTATGTGGAGCGCAAGTTTGTCTGCTTCCTTTGCAGGGGTTGTGGAGGCGTCAGAACGCCGAGCTCTGATTGGCTCCAATCGAAGGATAGTGGGTAGACCTCAAAGCAAGCTGCCTTGAGGTCTACCCCACTATCGTTCAATCAGAGCCAATCAGGGCTTGGCGTTCTGACGTCACCGCAACCCCTGCAAGAAGAAGCAGACAAACTTGCGCTCCGCATTTCCTCCAAAGCGTTCGGAAAATGCATTCTTGTTTGTTTTCTTATACAAAGAATGCTAAATCGAAATTCTTGCTTCTCAGCTTTATGCGACACTCGACTGGAGGTATTTTTTCAGATTTGGTTCGACGCCACTAACAAGGTTGCCAAGGTGGAGCTCAACATGAGGAACGTGCAAGGAGTCACGGAGATCCACGACTTCAACTCTGGTACTTTGTTTTTCCAGCAAATCCATGTCCGACGTCGAAAGCTAGGTGTAGGGCGACCGTTACGATCTGGCCAAGTCGTTGCCGAAACCCAGAATGGCACCGTTATAATCTTGTATGTGTGCGAGAAAACTCGAAGAGAATCTATCACGGTCTCTGACAGGATGGGAACAGCAGGGTGCTCCTATCGACGTCTTGCTGCGAGACTTGGCTTCCCAACAAAACGTCACTAATTGCCCCCCACGTCCCGTTTTTCTAGTCAGAAAATTACGGTCGCCCTAAAACTCACATCCACGTGGTTGTCTGGCACCTCACGTTCCAGGCGTCATGTACAAGCTCAGCAAGGATGACAGCTGCACGATCCAGCATGTGTCGGAGTCTCAGTTCTCCGTCTCCATGGCTGAGCAAGGGGTGGTGGCCATGAGGAGCCCGGCCCAGCTGCTGGCCTTGACGGGCGATTTTTACTACGCCGGGCAGGTGAGCCCGTCGCCACCGAACAAATTGTATTAACTTGCCTGTGACCCTAGCTACGTGACATCACTTCAAGTGTCCCAAGTGAAACAGAATAAGTTGGTGGCGTGGAGAACTTTTCGTAGACACACGTTTCATGGACAGACGTTTGTGTCGACACCGTACGTTTCATGGACATGTGCCCTTGCAACATTTCGTTGACGACATTTTACTAAGCTGCTAAAAGCTGGCGTGCGTATTCGCCGAGACGTGCTTACCCGAGCTCTGGTGCCTCCCCTCGCCTCTCTCTGTCCACTCATAAACCGGGCAAGGTGCAAAACGTTTGTTGCGAAAACAGCGGTGTTGCGTTCGACAAAAAGTCGCAAGGTCTGCCATTAAGACAAATGCAGGAAGCCTTTCGGCAAAATGAACCGTCGATAAAATGTCGCATGTCGACGAAACGATTCGACAAGAAAATGTCGTTCGACGAACCGATTGCCACCGTTTTCGCTGCAATAGTCACCGACACAGTGAGAACAGCAGGGCATCTCTCTGGATGCTCGCCCTACCGCACGCGCTAGTCTTCTGCACGAAGCACACAATTGGATCAGAGTCCTCGCCAGATAACCGAATACTCACCGAAAATTGACGCAGCCCTCATGTCCAGTATATGCTTGGGGTGCACGCCCAAGCAATGGCGTAATCAGATAATTGCGGAGCAGCCTCTAGGTGGCGCACGCTTTGAAAAGGGTCCAGTGGCGATTATTACGATTCGAAAGTGCGACTTTCTGGGCTTTGGTTTTATCTTTTTTCCAGACCGTAATGCGAGGCGTGGCCTGCGACATCTGGGAATCCGTGCAAGAAAACGTGCACCGAAGTGGTGTGGTACTCAACCGTGTCGTCACCACTTTCTACATCACCACGGTGAGAATGTACCTTGAAATGACGGAAGATGCACGTTTCTCGTATCCAACCACGTCGACTTGCTCGTGGAGTTGTAGATATACTTACACGTTTGCAAGAACGGCCTCAGGGTGCCGCCATCTTATTTGCTTGGCGTGCACTTGGGCACGGCCGTAATCCAATTACGTACACCTTGAGGCATCGTAATCGGATGACGCCCATGCCCAAGCGCACCCCATGCGAGCAAGATGCCGGCACCCGGTGGCCATACTTGCAAACTTGCCTCTGTTAACGTCGGTTCACACATTTGCGTTCGACTGTGCCAAGTGAGTTGTGATTTATCATAACTGCTGGCGCACGGGCACCATCTACTGGGACACTTCTGACCAGCGTATATGATCATGATAATTTCTTGAGCACAATTCTTTTCCCATGGGCTTTAAATAGTTGTGACTAACATTATCAGCAACTATTTATCGTAAATAGTGCATAGATTTAATCTCGCAAATACTGCAAGACCTTCGGTCTAGTTACACGCGGGTTGGAGGGGCTTCAAGTTTGCCCGATGGACAGTTTCGGTGTGTCAACAATTACGAGGAATCACAAAACACCCGGTCACAGTCAACAACGAACGTGTAAAGCTGCCTTTTCATGTTAGTGAAGAACCCTCGTCGCAACAAAACTTGAGCTAGGTACGCCTGCTTTTTCACCCAGCTCTAAGTGGCACGCAACGAGCTACGGAGAAGACGAGACCTTTGTGCCCGTCTACAGGACGATGGCAGGTGCCACGAATGACATATACAGTACCGGAGTGTGGTCCGTAAGTCTGCATTCTCAACGTCATCTGCCCTACACACGGTCCCCAGGAAAGGGATATCATTAGACATCCCATTTTTTCTAGCAAAGGAGTATGTTGCGAGGCATACAAAGAAGCGTACAAAGCTAAGCAATCAATAATAATAGAGTCTACTTTATGGGGTGAGCGTGTCGATCGTAAAAATTAAATGTAGAAGGATGGAACATGAACGGCACGAAAGAAATGCGGTCTGTGTTCCGTCCTTCTATAAGGGTCGTTCGAGGTTGACCGGGACTTTTGTGCTTAAGAGATCGCTGAACAAGTGCAGCAAGATGAAACTTTTGAAGGACATTAAAGGGGTACTCCGGCGTTTTCTTTGTAGTCTTCGATTTGCCTTAAAATTTGCTAACACACCAACAAACATATCTAAAAAGTTATTGAATTTGCAATTGTGGTCCTCACCGTGTTTGTCAAAGTGAAAGTCTCTACTGGCCACACTGAAAAAGTGACGTGAGCGGAAGGCGGGGGTTCACTTTTGAACTGTAGACTTTGTTCCCAACTGATTACAAGCAGTTTCATGGCGTCAAACAAATGCTTTGGAAGCTTGCTCCAGCACCCGCGCAGCAGCACGAAAAACAATGCTCGGCATAATCCGTTTTTAGACTGCCCGCTTGACCTGCAAGCCTGCCTCTCCCCTGACATCACGTCACTGAAAAGCGCTGGTATACGTGAATGTTGCTTTTGGCATCATTTTCACTTGCCGATTTTACAATAACTATTCTGAATTTCGCTATACTAAATACGGAGTTACGCAGCTTGGTCCTTTGTACGCTAAAAGAATCTTGGAATTGCCAGAACGATAGCAGCGGATGCTGAATGCCGACGGGGAATACATTGAAAATCCGACATAGGCTTCTGTGCTTGTCAGGTTATTCATTTCCTGTCTAGGAATAAAAGTCCCGGTCAACGTTGAACAACCCTTCCATGTTTTATTTCTTCTTTTAAGTTTTTAGTAGAATCTCCTTAGCTTGAACCCAGCAGCTCTAGGCAAAATCACTTCACATAAGAGAAGACAAGAAGGCCACCTTAAAGATATGAGAAACCTAACAGACAATTTGTAGGTTTACACTAACCCGAAAATTTCCAGTCATGAAGGTGGAACTCTGCTCATGTGCTGTAAGAGTCCAGCTCTTATTGCTTCCACTTATGAGTGCAACTCAAGCCTGTAACGAACTATGAAAAGTTTGTTATGTACAAATTCAAACTGATAAGATTGTTTTAGTAGCATTACGTCCTCAAACGTCCAAGTGTTTAGGTTGTATGCTGTAAGAATAGCCTATTGTTTTCTGGTACTCTGTCTTTAGTCATTTCTTCCTAATTCAGATGAATTTTGGCATGTGCTGACACTCTAGATGTCTCATTTGTAAAAACTAATGTTAGCTTGTCGAGTTAGCGAAGTGTTGGGTTCGGTGTGTCTGCCCTTTCTTCTGTTTGGATGTTCTTTTTGCATAAGCTTTTTATTCCTCCTTAAGAACTTTTCCCCCTGCACGTCTTGTAATGGAAGTGTGCAATCACGATTCCTGTACCTGTAGGACCAATCTTGTCATCATTCTTCTGTTGCAGCCCGATTTCTTCCTGGCTGTCAGTTATTTCGACTTTTACTGAGGAAAAGACATACGACCAAGGCTTCCTGATGAATATGGACATCAGCGCACTGCTTCTGTCAGCAAGACATACTTTGAGATGTTTCTGATGAGTACGCGCTTTCCTGTTTCTTAAAATGAAAACAAGCTGTAATTTGTTTTTGAGAAAAATTACCAGTGATCACTCGGCATGAAATATTTATTTTTCGTGCTCAATAATGCTGTTTCTCTTTTTACTATTGTTCAGACTTGTTTAGGGAAACAAACTTAATGATGGCATCTGCTGACCCTAGTCAATTAGACGCTACTGCCAGCATGGTTGCGGTGGTCACTCTAATGTGGACATGATACTGTTTGACCGTTATTATGAGACCTTTTCATCTCAGTAGTTGCCTAAATGAAGCATAAACGCACCTTCACATTCACTCTGCTAAAAGATTTTTGTGTTTTTTATTTTGCTTTTTTTGTTTATACATTGAAAGTTAGCCCACTCCTTGTTTTCACCCGGTTTGATCTCGATTTTAGGTGGGCTATCTCCTGGGATACTACGGTAGTATGTACAAGATCTAACAGTAGCCAAGGGTCACTAGAGCGTCAAAGTATGACAGATATCTAAGTATTTGCAAACAGCAGTAAGAAGCATAATGTCACCACCGATGCAGAGTGAACAACTCCACTTCGAGAGTAACCCGCTGCCAGGAGTCAAGCACCCCAAATTCAGAATAAACTCAGAACCTTGTCGGCCGTTACTGAGGAGAGCGAGCTGTGAATAGCACTAAATAGCATACTCAGTAAAAATAACCATATTTTACAGTGTAGAGTGTCGCGGCTCACAGCCGTGCAGGACTCATATGGTAGTTTCATTGTTTTTTTTGCATAAACTTGAGTCCTGAACTCTGCAAGACACTGACATTTACAAGGCAGCAAGGCACGGCAGAGCACACCTTAAAGACCCACTCTTCCGGCGGTCCGAAGACCTGTCTAAGGCGCTGTTGCAGCAGAGGTCCGCAGCTGCAGCCACTCCGCGCTGCCATTCTTCAGTGGCACCTCCGTAGACCGAGCGAGACGGTGTACAAAGTGCGTGGCTTACCGTATACGCGTTGTCCACACATTTCCATCTGAGTGCGTACTCGAGAGTTGCAACCGCTGGACTGTACACGACAAGGGAACCACTCGGCGTCATTTAATAGGTGGCCCTTGAACACTTCCGGTTGCTCATAACTACCATTCTATGAGTTGGTATATGCCAGCTTCTTCTGAGAAAACTGGATGTTTACACGGGGGATGCAACTTATACTCATAGACTAGAAAATACAACAATGGGCAAAACAAGCCTCACATGCATTATGAGCAAGGCAGAGATAGCCCCAGTCACTTCGACTGGGATGAGAACTCTCAGCTTCTCGTGCCTCCACGCCGGGAGCTTTCCACCCTCGAACGACGCTTTGGTGCTGCCCAAGGCGCGGAGCGCAGAAGTTCGCTTCGTGCCTCTGCAGCAGAGGTTGCAAGGATGTCGGACCGCCGTGGCTTTTATGCAGGGGATCAGGTTAAAGGCGCAACAAACAGATGATGAAAGACACACGTACGGGCACAGATACAGGCGCCTGTCCTCAGTGTCAGAACCTGTGTCTTTTTTTCGTCCTGTTTTGTTCGTGCCTTTAACTTTTTTAACTGCATCAACCAACTCAGCCTCGAACTACCAAAGTTTAGCGTGTATCTGCATCTGGCACAATTGAGAAAATAGTGGCCAGACTCCTCAGGCATTTAGCGTTGAGGTCTATCCGCTACCCTTTCTCAAACAAAGGCCGATCGGAGCTCGGCGTCGTCCTGACGTGACCGCATCCTCAGTGCACAAGACAGCAGAGACGACCGGCTCTCAGTACAGCACGACTGTAGCATGACTCTGCGATGTGGTGCCACAAGGCACCTGTGCGAGGAATGCTCACGGGGATCCGTGAGACAACCGGTCTTCAACTCCGCATATTTCAGCGTACTCAGAGGCAGGCATGCCGGAACAGACATCTGGAAGAGTTACATCCAGTGCTGTCAGAAACCCTCTGGGGAAAGTCAAGCACACGGCTGCCGAGATCTCTCCGCTGGCGAATCCCACGCACTCCAGGGTGAGCCTCAGCCCTCAGGGGGGAAGTCTCGTACGTGGCGCTCGCCTCTTCGCAGACGGACATCGGAGCGAATGTACCGGTTTAAGACAGGTATGGCCACAATCAGGATTTTAAAAAAATATTTTTTTAGATGCGAGCTTCTGTGGAGCGCCAGCTTCCGGCTTTGAGCGGCGCCGCTCGTCGGCGTAACCGCTTGTTGCATTATAGGACGTTTCCCATAACG
>JAZHYW010057186.1:0-13758 GCA_037355805.1 Ixodes ricinus | reverse complement strand
ATGTCCTGTGAACGTCCACAGGGACATCCTAAAAGACGTTCACAGGACGAAGTGTGCTACTAGGGAAGCTATTATGAACCATAGAGATTTCGTAGAAGGGGGAAGCGGGGTGAAGTGGCCCTTTACCACTCCACCGTGGGGTAGGTTGATGGAATAGGGTGGGATGAATACAAGCTTCCCAGCAACTACCTCCAGGAGTTTATTGATTTTAAGGTAGTGTCAAATCTCGTCAATTCAAACTCGAGGGGCTGAAAATTTGTTTGAATAAAGCAAAGTTTGAGGTTACCGGGAGTTTCTTCCCATAGGGACGCATAGGATGGGACCCACATGTTAGTTTGAATTATCCGCAAGTTTGAATTAAGAGAATTTGAATTAATGAGATTCGACTGTACCGACATTTATCGAAGCAACACTTATTTGCAACTTTAGTCGTGGGACAAATTAGTAGTGCCAATGGCAGTGGTGCCAACGCTAAAGTCGGTGGAAGAAATATTAATTGATTCAGGCACGTTTTATTCTTTTTTATCTAGCGTATGTTTACACCGAGATCTTTATTTTTATTTTTATTATTTTTTGAAAAATAAAAAAAACTGCAAAATTTAGCTCAGAATTTCGAAAATTGGAATCGAACAAAAATAAACTCGGATAAACTCAGAATTTTTGGCAGAACATAAACTCCGAAAAACACCCTCCCTCCGATTTTGACGAAAAATAAGCTCTGAAAACACGGAATCCTATGTATAAGGTACTGCTGTGCACCAAAAATGCTGTTAATACATGACTTCCATGTGACATCAGTGCAAACTATGTATACATTAGATGCACTGAAGAATACTGATATCATAAAACAATGCTTTCCTTCTGTAAATTAAATTTGCTGAAGGCAGGTTCCTGTATATTTTAAGTTATTGTAATTCTAAGCTTCTACAGAGTACCTAGATACTGAAGAAGCCTGATGAAGAATGTGTTCTGACACTCGTGTTGCACTTGATATTTTTTTGCTCACTTGCAGCCCTTGCAGCAATAGGCGACGGCAGGTTTTCGACGTAAATATTTATCCTAAAAATGAAAGGATCTCTCGATAAAGGCACTCAAACAGCAGGCAGTTGTTCCAGTATCTATAGATTACTTGAATATCGCGCTCGGGAACGCGTGCCGAAGTGTTAACGTAGGCAAGCAACTTTCAGTTGATTATCAGCCATCGCTTATGCCTACATTTCTACGAGATAAAGATGTGTGGCCTTACACATGCCGGCTGCAACATTTAATAACTGTCGGAAGTACTAAGGCCCTGTACAGTGACTGCTGCAACTGCAACATTATACCAAATATGGTCAGTAAAAAAATAACCTGCATGAAAATGTTACATGCTCTAGTTCATGGCTTCTCAAACTTGAGTTACTAGAGACCTACAGGGGTTCCCTAGAACCCGAATGTGTTTCTCGACCTCCCAAATTCGCCTTGACCATCCGTGCCCCTAAGGCTTTCTTTTTTTCAGCTTAAGCACTATTTTAGTAGATCAGACACTCCTTAGTAGTTTGTATATTATAGTTTACGAAGCCTACAGCCTTCTGCACTACTTTATCACATCACTGCCGAGAGCTTATGGACACATAAATTAAGAACACCTTGAAGTTGCATTTCGCCCTGACCTTCAAAGTACTATAATAACGAGGCATGAAGGCATAACAGACAAATCGCTACCCAGTTTGAAAGAGATACTAATTAAACTCTGCTATAAGCTTCCTAAATTTTGCACAAAAAGTTTCTGCACTGCATGGATACAAATATATTGTTAAATTAATGTGTTTTTTTCTTTTTCCTAACCAATGTCGGAGGCTCGGTGGTCAAGGCATGTTGGCAGCACTGCAGCTCAGTGCACATGGAGCAAAATCTCACTCCGCAGAACCCGTGATCCTGGGTCCCCACCCCTTGCCTGTTTCGATCTCGATGAGCGTCTTACCGGCGTGCGGTCGTGTATCACTACTGCGTGGCGCACACTAATCGAAGGCCTCAAGATAGTGGTCTTGCAGCTCCATCTGAATTTTTCATCTGCAGCAGAGACACACTAACCTCCCACTGTACCCACAACAGGATTACTTTACCTTGAAGTCAACATCCTTTCACAGTATGCGAGATGGCTGGGGTGCAAATGATCTTTACCATCAAAAACGACTTGAAGACTGACAAGTTTTAAGTGGTTAAACAAGCTTTCATTGCTCACGATGCACCTACGAGTCACAACCGAAAATAAAAGCCACGAGTCGTAGCCAGAGTCGTGCCATGTAAGGTATGCCCAGCATGTGATGACGAGGCACGAGGGACGCAATGGCTTTGACAGCCCTTACTTTCTGTGTCATTTTTGTACCCTGCCAGATAATGTCTGTGATGTGCAGCCGCTCAGACCCGACGCCATGAAGACGGCACTGTATACACCGGCAGCTCGTCCATTCTCTACAGTCTGCCCAGCGAAAAGATGGTGAGTGGCACATCTTAGAGCAATGATCCTCAAACGAGGGTCCGTGGGCCTGCTGGGACCGATCAAGTCATTTTTAGGGACCTTAGTGCAAACATCACAGTTTGTGGGGCCGGTTCTTCTGCATATGAGAATAAAACAAGTCCACCTTACACTAAGCAATTAGCTGTGTTCATTCGTCCCTCGAAACACCCATGCTCGGCAACGCCTTGCAGCGTTACGTTGCATCACATTTCCACCCATGTTAGCGCATGGCGACACGGAAGGATGCATCAAATCACTGTGAACCACGCAGATACAACTTTGCACGCAATAAAAGCGTTGGCTGCCTCACAAACACCAGGTTTCTCGCAAAAGATGTTAAAGTCAACATTCATATTTCCTCATATTTCCTAATTACAAATTTGGAGCAAGTGTCAAAAGCATGAAAGAGATCCTGCGATGGCATAAAACAGCGATGGTGCAGGCAAGCTGGTCTAGATTTATCATTTTCTTAAACCACCTGAGACTGGGTTCTCCACCCAGTCTCAGGTGGTTCGTGAATCTACATTATTCCAGTTGTTCTACAGATAATGCCTTTTCAACATTAGATGTCGTCTATAGGTAATGTTCTTGCATCTTTGATGAACTCTTTTTCTTTTAAAAACCCAATCCTTCAATGATGCCTGAACGCAAAGGGAGGTTTCTTTGCAAATAAATAAACAAATAAACCCGAGTCTCCATCCTCAAAGCGCAAAGTGTTAAAGGACATATCTTTTCCGCGTTATAGGAGTATAAGGCCGAGACAACTGTCCGAGGCATCAAGGTTTCTCAGTTCAGCTACAAAGACGACAAAGGCAACACATACGACGTGTACTTCAGGGGTAAGTTGACACGGCCTGCCAACGTCTATCAAGCTTGGCAGAGCAACAACTGTACAAAGATGCCTGTCGTAGCCTCTTAATACATTCGGTTTTCTTTACGACGAGAGAACACGATGAGACAAGACACAAGTCAGAATTCTGTTTGCTCCGAATTTCGAGACCGACGTTTCTTGTCATAAACTGAACCCGACGTGCGTCCAACCAAGGGTTGTTTCGAAGCTCGCTAGAGTAAACATCTTTTCTGACGCTATACCTAATGATTTTATATGTACGCACAAAAATGAAGGGATCCATAAGACCTTCGAGCGATTTATGTTTAACAGAGCCGCACTCCTTATGCGTGCACACGGAAATATTTCTTGTTCATGTCGTTAAGGCGGTTTGCATTTGTGAACAGAAATAAGAATGAGCATTTTTATATATTTGCTACTAGTATAGTCACTAAGGTGAAAAAGATTACAAAAATATGTACGCACATAGAAAATGTTCCGTGGCTACACGACATTTGGCGCCAGCATGTTAGGCGGTCATAAGTAAATGCAACACAGGGTCGGTAAGCAAATGTGTTAACCAGCCTCTGATACTGTTGCAGCTGCCGACTGGGTGGCAGACGACAACACCACGGCACAGGTGCCGGTGCGGGTGACAAACACCTCAGCCAAGGGGGTGCAGATGTACGACTTCTACAACTTCAAGCCCTACACCAAGCGCTTTGGCGACATGGCCGTAAGTCGGCGTGGCCGTAGGCTGTCGTCCTGTTGTCGTTGTCGCAAGGAACACAAGAAAGCTGCTAAAGTTAACTGGGGGGATCGGTGACTCGGTGCGTTAGTACAGCGCAGCTTGAAGCACGTTGGGTTGAAGCTCCCCTGCAGAAGCCAGTGGTCCCGAGTTCAATCTGCACCCCTGCCAATTTCGATATGGATGAGCACCATACAGTATAAACTCATTATAACATACCTTGATACGGATTAAGATTTCGGTCTGTTGTAAAACGAGTATGTAGAACGCAGATACCTTACTACCGATTTGGAGGTGGATCATATGACTGGCATCTGTTCTAACCAGTACCACTGACGGATCGTGAATGAATATTAGAAAAGAATTGGTTTATTGAAACTTCTGATCATTGAAAGGCAGTGACGTTTTATTGAGCCGTATCGATGGTCGTCATCACTGCATGCTTTGGGTCATACGAGGCTTGCAAGGCACCGAGCGCGATGACAGCGTTTTCACAGAATGGATGCCACCGCTACCGAAACCAAAGCCACGTAATGCCCGAAATAATGACTGCTCTCAAAGGGTCCGCTACAATGGAACCGTGAACCACTTCCAAACTCCCTAATATAGTCCATTATATCCGAATGTATGTTATAACAGGATCTGTAATAAGCTGAAGTTGGCTCAATGGCATAGATAGGAAGACCAACCAAGCTTCACAGATTGGTATGTTGTAACCGAATGTCTGCTGTAACCAGGTCTGTTGTAACAAGGTTATACTGTACTGGTGTGCTCTCTTCTGTCACTACTGTGTGATGCCTGTTAAGGACCAAGGCTAGCAGTGTACTACAGCACTGGCTAAATTTCTTGCCTACAGCAGGAGACACTGGACACCCATTGGGGCTCATTGACTTTCCACTCTCTAAACCTGCACGCAACACTATAGCTGTTTTAGAGCTAGCTGTAAACTGCAGATTTTCATCCGAGCTATGCGTGTATACTTTTCTTTGCTTAGCCATCTCTAATTTCCATCATATTTAGCATCTCAAAGTGTAATGTGGAGAAGAAAACGAGGCTACTGCTGAAGTTTACTTAATAGCAGGAGTGTGATTTAAGATGCGAAATCCTCGCTTACGGAAACCATATACTATATAGCCGCTATCCCACACCTCCGAGACATTGCTAGAAAAATGCTAAAGAAGTTTCTCTATCCAGATGTTTGCACTGACTTAATACTTTTAATATTGAAAGTGTAAATAATATACACTTTCAGCAAAAACAAGAGAGAGCGGTAGTGTCCTCTACAGAAATGAAACTTGGTGGAAAGGGATGAACTGTGTGAATATGAACAGGCTGGCATAATTGACAGTAAAACTTTCACCAGTCATTGTAGCATTTTATGTAGACTCAGCCAGGCCTGGAAAGTTTGCTAATAGGCAAAACTGAGCATTCAGACGGTTCTGAAAGAAAAACTGGAGCTTGCTATGACCAGGCATCAATTGCGATATCTTAAGGTATAAAAGATGTTTGGAAGACATATATCAAGCATGCACCTATGCGATAGGAAGTGGCCATCCACTGACCTTCAAGCATTTATAAACTAAACAAAGGACGTATCAGGTACCCACACCAGACTTCCGGGACCATCTAGCTTATCGAGACGTTCCCCGTGTCAGCCACTTCTCAGAGTTCGCCGGTGCAAACTGGAAAAGCTTGACGCATGCGCACGGGTGCAAAGCGGTGAAGCTTGACGCGTGCATGCCGACGCAAAGTAGTGAAGCCCACTCCTTCGCACGCCCCGTTCTGCATTTTTGCTGTCGGAACTAACAAATACCGATTCCTCAGCTTTCCAAGATTATCTTCATTTTGGGGTGGGCGCTTGCCCTGTGTTTTACGGTACCCTGTGAGGGCCATTTTTTTTCCGACCTCCAATGAACTGGGTGAAAAAAAGGTGATTGAAAAGGTTTTAATATGCACACAGCTAGATACGTACTGTAGCTACATCTCAACATAATCACTGCACAGATTTAGGCAATTATTACGGTACAAGCTTTTGAGTACCCTCCTTAAAGATGGTTGCCATCTGGGTTCTCAGTCACTCCATCACATGTCAACAAAAACCGCCAGTTGCCACGGATGTGAAATGCGCTTCTGTAAACTGCGTCAAGTTTTGGCGAGGACGGACAGAGGTCCTTGACGATGGGGACCAGGGAAGAACGTCTGCTGCAACTTGCGATATTGTTGAACGCAAGATGATGGAATCGACCGAGAACACAAGTGGTAACCTTCTTTGAGGAGGGTATTCAAAAGCTTCTAGCAAGGCATAATTGCCTAAATCTGTGTGGGTATTATCAAGTACATAGCTACAGTATGTATTTAAATTGTGCACTTTAAATTTTTTTATCTACTAGTGTACATCAGCTGGCACTGACAAAGTACTCTCACTGAATTTCAGCTGAAAACTGGCATCGGCTGCAAGGGCAAGCAGAACCCCAAAGGAAAGTCACCCCCGACCCTGCCCAATCAGATCTCATTCCAGTACGAGATCTACAACCTCAAGAAGGTTGGCGGAAGGCCAGAGGACGCCCTCGAACTCAACAAGGTATCCCGTGCACTTGTAAACCGGTATAATTCAAACCGAGCATTTGAGCGAAACACTACGTCCTCATTTCTTTGTACTCGCACGAAAACCCCAGTCCTCGTGTTCGGTTCTAGAAGCGCAAGGTATACTCATAAAGTGCCAGCTCATCATCGCCACATCATCAAGCTTATGTGGAGCGCAAGTTTGTCTGCTTCCTTTGCAGGGGTTGTGGAGGCCTCAGAACGCCGAGCTCTGATTGGCTCTGATTGAAGGATAGTGGGTAGACCTCAAAGCAAGCTGCCTTGAGGTCTACCCCCTGTCGTTCAATCAGAGCCAATCAGGGCTCTGCATTCTGACGTCATCGCAACCCCTGCAAGAAAAAGCAGACGAACTTGCGCTCCGCATTTTCTCCAAAGCGTTCGGAAAATGCATTCTTGTTTGTTTTCTTACACAAAGAATGCTAAATCGAAATCCTTGCTTCTCATGCTTCTAGCTTATGCGACACTCGACGAGGTACTTTTTCAGATTTGGTTCGACGCCACTAACAAGGTTGCCAAGGTGGAGCTCAACATGAGGAACGTGCAAGGAGTCACGGAGATCCACGACTTCAACTCTGGTACTTTGTTTTTCCAGCAAATCCGTGTACGCAGTCGAAAGCTAGGTGTAGTGCGACCGTTACGATCTGGCCAAGTCGTTGCCGAAACCAGAATGGCACCGTTATAATCTTGTATGTGTGCGAGAAAACTCGAAGAGAATCTATCACGGTCTCTGACAGGATGGGAACAGCAGGGTGCTCCTATCGACGTCTTGCTGCGAGACTTGGCTTCCCAACAAAACGTCACTAATTGCCCCCACGTCCCGCTTTAGAGCGCAGCTCTTAGGCGCCCGTTCCCGGCTCTGGAGCGGCGCCGCCGCCGGCATCACCTCAAGGTCACCCCAAACGTGACCTCCCAGGTCATGTGACCCCCAGGTCACCGGGACCCCCAGGCCACGTGGCCCCGGAGGTCATGTGACCCCCCCCCCCCGAGGTCACGTGACCACCACAAGGTCACGTGACCCCGAGGTCACGTGAACCCCTCCCTCCGCACCTTCCCCCCTCCTCAAGAGCTCAGCCCACTCCGGCATTACAGGGAGTTGTAAACCGCTCTCATGCTTTTAGTCAGAAAATTACGGTCGCCTCAAAACTCACATTCACGTGGTTGTCTGGCACCTCACGTTCCAGGCGTCATGTACAAGCTCAGCAAGGATGACAGCTGCACGATCCAGCACGTGTCGGAGTCTCAGTTCTCCGTCTCCATGGCTGAGCAAGGAGTGGTGGCCATGAGGAGCCCGGCCCAGCTGCTGGCCTTGACGGGCGATTTTTACTACGCCGGGCAGGTGAGCCCGTGGTCACCGAACAAATTGTATTAACTTGCCTGTGACCCTAGCTACGTGACATCACTTCAAGTGTCCCAAGTGAAACAGAATAAGTTGGTGGCGTGGAGAACTTTTCGTAGACACACGTTTCATGGACAGACGGTTTGTCGACACCGCACGTTTCATGGACATGTGCCCCTGCAACATTTCGTTGACGACATTTTACTAAGCTGCTAAAAGCTGGCGTGCGTATTCGCTGAGACGTGCTTACCCGAGCCCTGGTGCCTCTCCCTCGCTCTCTCTGTCCACTCATAAACCGGGCAAGACGCAAAACGTTTGTTGCGAAAACAGCGGTGTTGCGTTCGACAAAAAGTCGCAAGGTCTGCCATTAAAACAAATGCAGGAAGCCTTTCGGCAAAATGAACCGTCGATAAAATGTCGCATGTCGACGAAACGACCCGACAAGAAAATGTCGTTCGACGAACCGATTGCCACCGTTTTCGCTGATATAGTCACCGACACAATGAGAACAGCAGGGCATCTCTCTGGATGCTCGCCCTACCGCACGCGCTACTCTTCTGCACGAAGCACACAATTGGATCAGAGTCCTCGCCAGATAACCGAATACTCACCGAAAATCGACGCAGCCCTCATGGCCAGTACATGCTTGGGGTGCACGCCCAAGCAACGGCGTAATCAGATAATTGCGGAGCAGCCTCTAGGTGGCGCACGCTTTTGAAAAGGGTCCAGTGGCGATTATTACGATTCGAAAATGCGACTTTCTGAGCTTTGGTTTTATCTTTTTTCCAGACCGTAATGCGAGGCGTGGCCTGCGACATCTGGGAATCCGTGCAAGAAAACGTGCACCGAAGTGGTGTGGTACTCAACCGTGTCGTCACCACTTTCTACATCACCACGGTGAGAATGTACCTTGAAATGACGGAAGATGCACGTTTCTCGTATCCAACCACGTCGACTTGCGCGTGGAGTTGTAGATATACTCTGTTTGCAAGAACGGCCTCAGGGTGCCACCATCTTATTTGCTTGGCGTGCACTTGGGCACGGCCGTAATCCAATTACGACACCTTGAGGCATCGTAATCGGATGACGCCCATGCCCAAGCGCACCCCATGCGAGCAAGATGCCGGCACCCGGTGGCCATACTTGCAAACTTGCCTCTGTTAACGTCGGTTCACACATTTGCGTTCGACTGTGCCAAGTGAGTTGTGATTTATCATAACTGCTGGCGCACGGGCACCATCTATTGGAACACTTCTGACCAGCGTATATATTATGATAATTTCTTGCGCACAATTCTTTTCCCATGGGCTTTAAATAGTTGTGACAACATTATCAGCAACTATTTATCGTAAATAGTGCATAGATTTAATCTCGCAAATACTGCAAGACCTTCGGTCTAGTTACACGCGGGTTGGAAGGGCTTCAAGTTTGCCTCGATGGACAGTTTCGGTGTGTCAACAATTACGAGGAATCACAAAACACCCGGTCACAGTCAACAACGAACGTGTGAAGCTGCCTTTTCATGTTAGTGAAGAACCCTCGTCGCAACAAAACTTGAGCTAGGTACGCCTGCTTTTTCACCCAGCTCAAGTGGCACGCAACGAGCTACGGAGAAGACGAGACCTTTGTGCCCGTCTACAGGACGATGGCAGGTGCTACGAATGACATATACAGTACCGGAGTGTGGTCCGTAAGTCTGCATTCTCAACATCGTCTGCCCTACACACGGTCCCCAGGAAAGGGATATCATTAGACATCCCATTTTTTTCAGCAAAGGAGTATGTTGCGAGACATACAAAGAAGCGTACAAAGCTAAGCAATCAATAATAATAGAGTCTACCTTACGGGGTGAGCGTGTCGATCGTAAAATTAAATGTAGAAGGATGGAACATGAACGGCACGAAAGAAATGCGGTCTGTGTTCCGTCCTTCTATAAGGGTCGTTCGAGGTTGACCGGGACTTTTGTCCATAAGAAATCGCTGAACAAGTGCAGCAAGATGAAACTTTTGAAGGACATTAAAGGGGTACTCCGGCGTTTTCTTTGCAGTCTTCGATTTGCCTTAAAATTTGCTAACACACCAACAAACATATTTAAAAAGTTATTGAATTTGCAATTGTGGTCCTCACCGTGTTTGTCAAAGTGAAAGTCTCTACTGGCCACACTGAAAAAGTGACGTGAGCGGAAGGCGGGGGTTCACTTTTTGAACTGTAGACTTTGTTCCCAACTGATTACAAGCAGTTTCATGGCGTCAAACAAATGCTTTGGAAGCTTGCTCCAGCACCCGCGCAGCAGCACAAAAACAATGCTCGGCATAATTCGTTTTTAGACTGCCTGCTTGACCTGCAAGCCTGCCTTCCCCTGTAATCACGTCACTGAAAAGTGCAGGTATATTTGAATGTTGCTTTTGGCATCATTTTCACTTGCCGATTTTACAATAACTATTCTGAATTTCGCTATACTAAATACGGAGTTACGCAGCTTGGTCCTTTGTACGCTAAAAGAATCTTGGAACTGCAAGAACGATGGCGGCGGAGCCTGGATGCGTACGGGGAATACATTGAAAATCCGACATAGCTCTGTGCTTGTGAGGTTATTCATTTCCTGTCTAGGAATAAAAGTCCCGATCAACCTTGAACAACCCTTCCATGTTTTAATTCTTCTTTTAAGTTTTTAGTGGAATCTCCTTAGCTTGAACCCAGCAGCACTGGGCAAAATCACTTCACATAAGAGAAGACAAGAAGGCCACCTTAAAGATATGAGAAACCAAACAGACAATTTGCAGGTTTACACTAACCCGAAAATTTCCAGTCATGAAGGTAGAACTCTGCTCATGTGCTGTAAGTCAGCTCTTATTGCTTCCACTTACGAGTCAACCAGTTTGTAACGAACTATGAAAAGTTTGTTATGTACAAATTCAAACCGATAAGATTGTTTTAGTAGCATTACGTCCTCAAACCTCCAAGTGTTTAGGTTGTATGCCGTAAGAATAGCCTGCTGTTTTCTGGTACTGTCGTTAGTCATTTCTTCCCTAATTCAGATGAATTTTGGCATGTGCTGACACTCTAGATGTCTCATTCTGTAAAAACTAATGTTAGCTTGTCGAGTTAGCGAAATTTGGGTTCGGTGTGTCTGCCCTTTCTTCTGTTTGGATGTTCTTTTTGCATAAGCTTTTTTATTCCTCCTTAAGAACTTTTCCCCCTGCACATCTTGTAATGGAAGTGTGCAATCACGATTCCTGTACCTGTAGGACCAATCTTGTCATCATTCTTCTGTTGCAGCCCGATTTCTTCCTGGCTGTCAGTTATTTCGACTTTTACCGAGGAAAAGACATACCACCAAGGCTTCCTGATGAATATGGACATCATGCGACTGCTTCGTCAGCAAGACATACTTTGAGATGTTTCTGATGAGTACGCGCTTTCCTGTTTCTAAAATGGAAACAAAGCTGTAATTTATTTTGAGAAAAATTACCAGTGATCACCGCATGAAATATCATTTTTCGTGCTCAATAATGCTGTTCTCTCTTTACTATTGTTCAGACTTGTTTAGGGAAACAAACTTAATGATGGCATCTGCTGACCCTAGTCAATTAGACGCTACTGCCAGTATGGTTGCGGTGGTCACTTCTAATGTGGACATGGTACTGTTTGACCGCTATTATGAACCTTTTCATCTCAGTAGTTGCCTAAATGAAGCATAAACGCACCTTCACATTCACTCTGCTACAGTGTTTTTTTGTTTTTTTATTTTGCTTTTTTGTTTATACATTGAAAGTTAGCCCACTCTTGTTTTCACCCGGTTTGATCTCGATTTTAGGTGGGCTATTCTCCTGGGATATTACGGTAGTATGTACAAGATCTAACAGCTGCCAAGGGTCACCAGAGCACAAAGTATGACAGATATCTAAGTATTTGCAAACAGCAGTAAGAAGCATACGTTCACCGGATGCAGAGTGAACAACTCCACTTCGAAAGTAACTCCTCGCTTCAGGAGTCGCACCCAAATTCAGAATAAACTCAGAACCTTGTCGGCTGTTGGCGGAGAGAGCTAGTGAATAGGGCACTAAATAAGTTTATCAGTAAAATACCATATTTTACAGTGTATAGGTCGCGGTCTACACAGCCGCTGTGACTCATATGGTAAGTTTCATTGTTTTTTTTACAAACTTGAACCTTAACTCTGCAAGACACTGACATTTACAAGGCAGAAGGTAATGGCAGAGCACACCTAAAGACCCACTTTTCCGGCGGTCCGAAGACCGTCTGAAGCGCTGTGCAGCAGAGGTCCGCAGCTGCAGCGCACTCCGCGTGCCATTCTTCGTGGTACCTTGTAGACCGAGCGAGACGTGTACAAAGGCGTGGCTTACTCGTATAGCACGTTGTCTACACATTTCCATCTGAGTGCGACTGAGAGTTGCAACCGCTGGACTGTCCACGACAAGGGAACACTCTGGCGTCATTTATTAGGTGGCCCTTGAACACTTCAGTTTGTTATAACTACTATCTATGAGTTGGTATATGCCAGCTTCTTCTGAGAAAACTGGATGTTTACACGGGGATGCAACTTATACTCATAGACTAGAAAATACAATAAATGCAAACAAGCCTCATATGCATTATGAGCGGCAGAGATAACCCCTAGTCACCGAGGGATGAGAACTTTAGTTCTCGTGCTCCACGCGCGGAGCTTTCCACCGTCGAACGACGCTTTGGTGCTGTCCAAGGCGCGGAGCGCGAAGTTCGTCTGCGCTCTTGCACAGAGGTTGCAAGGATGTCGGACACGCCGGGCTTTTATTGGTTATCAGGTTAAAGCGAACAAACAGGATGAAAAGACACACGTACGACACAGACAGGCTACCTGTCCGTCGTCGTACCTGTGTCTTTTTTCGTCCTGTTTTGTTCGTGCCTTTAAATCTTTTAATCAGTATTAACCAACCAGTCTCCAACCAAAGTTTTGATTGCATCTTATTGGCCAATTGAGAAAATAGTGGGCAGACCTCGAAGCATTTAGCGTTGAGGTCTATCCGCTACCCTTTTCAAACAAGGCCGATCGGAGCTCGGCGTCATTCTGACGTGAACGCAACTCGAGCACAAGAAGCAGACGACTGGCTCTCTGCATAGCACGACTGTAGCATGACTCTGCGATGTGGTGCCACACGGCACCTGTGTGAGGAATGCTCACTGGGATCCTGAGACAATCGGTCTTCAACTCGCATATTTCAGCCGACCAGGGAGGTGTCGGGAACAGACATCTGGAAGAGTTACATCCAGCTGTCAGAAACCCTCTGGGAAAAAATGTACACGGCTGCCGAGATCTCTCCGCTGGCGAATCCCACGACTCCAGGTGAGCCTCGTCCTTTCAGGGAAGTCTCGCACTTGGCGTCGCCTCCTCGCAGACGGACACTGGAGCGATTACCGGCTTAAGACAGGTATAGCCACAATCAGGATTTTAAAAATATTTTTTTAGATGCAGCTTTTGAGGCGCTTGCTCTCGGCTTGAGCGGCGCCGCCGTCGATGCAACCGCTTGTTGCATTATAGGACGTTTCCTATAACGTGACGCCACGAGGGTAACGCCACCTCGTGGACGCCACATGGCGCCTAAATTTATCGAGAATTTTCTCTACCAAATTTAGTGAAGAGATTTTCTCCCCGCTAGGCAAAAAAAATTTTTCTGCCAAGTTCGGTGGGGAAATTTACTCGGGAAATTGTCTCACAATTTCACGGTAAATTCCCGTCCCACTTC
>JAZHYW010057183.1:0-10930 GCA_037355805.1 Ixodes ricinus | reverse complement strand
GTGTACCCCTCCCTCCAGTACCCTTCCTCCTCCTTCTCAAGAGCAGCGCTCGTAGTCTCGGGGTTAAGCAGGGAGTCGTAAACGACGGTCATTTTTTTTCTTTTCTTGTTCTTGACGGGCAACGGAATTCATTTCAAGAAAAGAAAATATAAAGGCGCGCAATCTTGGTTATCGAACATTTGAACGATGAAACTGGTTGGAGATGAGCTTGTTGGTTCATATTCTTGGGTCGTGCCCACTTAACACTAATAAAGGAGAAGTTTGTGGCACTGCTCACAGGACAAAATACGCGTCGTGTGAAAAAGGGTCACATATAACACGCCATTATTATGCGGTCGATGCTAAACAGGCCAAACCCGGTCTTCGCGTCAATGGCGGGAGAAGAGAACATGCTGCTTTATTAAGGAATATCTCAGCGGGGTATCATCTACCGCTACCATTCACAAGAATGCCGGTGCACCGCCAGTTCGCAAAACAATCCAAGGTCCTGGGAAAGAAACAAAGAGGAAAACTTGCGCGAAATTCATAAAACATTGGCTACCGATGAAAAAAAAAAAGATTTCGTGGACATCTTAAGCACTTCTTATGAGTTATGAATGAAAAAGCATGAATGTCGTTCTTCCGCTCCCTTAGTTCGTCTGCGGCGTACTGTCGTGGACGGCCACGTTTCTCTATTGCCGAGGTAGCGGCCGAGAGCCGAGCGGACGCTCTCCTGAACCGGCCGCGCCGCGCTAAGCTCGGCCATACCCTCCCCCTCTCCGGAGTTTGCCCGTGCGAGCACGTATTTCCGGTTGCCGGGAGACGCCCAACGCAGCGAGAGCAAGAGGAAGAGGAGGTCTTCTTGCTTGAGCGTTGTGAATGAATAGGATAGGGGGGGAGGAAGGAGGGGCCAATAGTGGATGCACACCTGGCGCGTTTGTCACTGGCTCGGAAGAGGAGGAGGTCACCCACTAGAAACGATAGACATACGGCGCTCCACGCCCGATTGGTTGCTCGCCAACGCGCGGGAGCTTGGATTTCGTATTCGGACGGCGCGTGCGTAATCACCGGGGAGCTCGTTAACTCCACCCTCCCGCCTGCGTTCACGCCGCTTCGCGGCAACAGCACGCGGCTGCTAATCACAAAGCTATTAGCCCACCTGGCACATCCGTACACGCCGCTTCGCGGCCTCCAGCTGGCAACCCAAGTCCCCACTGCCCCCCATGCACCTGAGCACCTCCGGAAAGGAGGGAGCCTCATACCATTTAGTTAAACGAAGTTTCGTCGACAACATTCGTTTTTTTTTCCAGTGTTAATCGTAAAAAAGATATAAAAAAAAGGAGTAAGCTTACACTAGGAATGGACCGGGGTCCGCTGCGAATGAGGCAGACGTATTACCACTGAGCTACGCCACCGCTTCGAAACTTGTTTTAACCACTGCCTGATGATGGCGCGGTCTGTCTCCACCAGCCAGCCAATCCGGCGTGAGTGCCGTTGCTAGGGGCGTCTATCATTGCAGGGTGTCCTCCTCTCCCCGTTTTTTTTTCCTCGATCCGTTGGGGGTCCAGGCGATCAAGTACACGCTTACCGGCGGCCCGACCGCGGCGTGCGTTGAGTTGCCATGGAAAGGGCTTCTCTAGTGGCGTTCCTTGGAGCTATGCCGCGCGAGAGCCAATCGGAAACTCGTTCCTTGAAAGCATGACGTGCGCCAGCCAATGGGAGTCTATCCATCAGATCGCTGCTACAGAGGACGGGCTTGGCTTCATTGGAACAGGGGAGTTTAAGTGCCGTTTGGCGCGGCTTCAAAATCTGATGACGTCGGTCTCGCTCCTTGGGACAGTTGATGCTTTCGCATTAAAAAAGAAGATGAGTTGCTGAGTGCTCCTTCCCTGGCGCTGCACCAGCGAGAAAAAAACTCTTCCGTGGTGGTCGTGAAGGACACTCTGGAGCTCACGTTTGTAAATAAGGATAGAAGTGCATGAAGAAGGTTTTAGTTCAGTTTTGAAATAAGCGAGGTGAGGGCTTCAATTCATGTTTCGAACACTAAATGCAGTGAAGGAAGAAGGCTTCAATATAGTTTATTGTCTAGCGGTTGTCTAGTTGTGTTTTTGTTAGTGTTTAGGATGGCACCACTCAATGATTTGAACCCTAACACTAGGATTTCATTTCCATTGTATTGGGGGTTTGGATTATGGCGTATTTTGCGCTTCGTCTGTCTTGTAAGTCCACGGCGATTTCACTCATTTCAATATGCACATCTGCCTGTGCTACCTTTGATTCACATGTCTGATAGTCGAAAAACAACACCATTTATAGTTATTAGAATAACTAGCGGTACAAATGTCCGCTTCTGGTCATCGCAAAATAATAAAATTTCGTTTTCGACGTGCGATTTTGATTGATACTCTCACGTAACTTCAGAAAAAATATCTAGCCTGTTTGAAACACCCATGTTAGATATAAAATCAACCGGAAAAATAAGCGCCTGCACGCAGCAATCTGAACTTTTCATCAAATGTGTATTTGACACGTAGGTCTTATCATGGGAAATTGCAAAACGTAGCTCCTTTCTGTAAAATATACGGCCAAAAAACTTGTCAAGGTCAACCGCAGACGGTGACGCAGAAGACCGAGTCGAGTGCCGGGGCGTGTATGGCGCACATGTTGGCAGATGGCATCGGGACCAGCGTCGGAATGTGTAACCGACCAGCGAAAGAAATCAGACGACACCCTGAAGAAATTCGTCGGCATCAAGAGTGCCGCTCAGCCGCCGTTATGCAACCACGTTTTCATTTATTTTTGTTACTTAAAGTTTTGCTCTCATTGACAGTGTTCATTTTTAAAACAAAGGTACATTACAAAATATTATGTTCACTTCAGTTGAACATAATATTTTAACACGTATTACCTACGTCCACGAGGGACCAGTAATACGTGCAGCTTTCGACGTATGATTTCTTACCGATGCCATACCCAGGCGGAGAGAGCGGTCTCATGTGATGAAAGGAAGGCGGTTGGTTGGTTCGGCGAGTGCGTAGTACCCACTACACTGGCAGCTTTCAGGGTGAATAGAATATAATATGCGATCAAAATATCATATTTGTGTTCATTTACTTTTAAAAAGTTCGTGAACAAAGAATGAATGTGACTTGTGACGGATAAGGAAAATGAATTTTGTCTATCGAAAGTAACTGCTGAACACTTCGATGTTAAGAATAAGTAATTAGAAATAGTATTTAATTACAGTATCTATGTGGCGAGCCAAGGTCTGTCAAATCGCAAAACGCGTGCTCTTACCCTCTTAATATATTCAGTTATAAAATAGTTATGATTAGTCAGTATTATGGTCAAATGCTCTCATCAACGTTTACTCTTTTAGGAAGGAATACTTACTGAACAATTAAAAATTGAGCCCATGCCTATGATGCAACGAATGTCTGGGAAAGGAATACCCCATAAGATTTCACGGATTGAACTGCCTCCTTTGGCCAGGGCTTCTTACAGTGGTATGCATCACGACATGTTTTACTAGCTAAACGTATATATCAACAACCAAGACAATATGTATCACTTATAATGTTTGTAATTTATCGTCCTTCATGACGCATTAATCTACTACCCAATTTTATTGAAAAACAATAAACAGTCCGATAAAGTTAATACTGTAAAACAGTGCTTGGCAATATCGCGATACAAATGTATCGCAGAGTGTTTCCATGTTGCACCGTACAATGACTGTACGGGTCTATATCTTCGCATAACTCTGTAATTAATATATGTGAAAGCCCGGTTCTTTGGGGGAACGTTCAGCCATATGTGAACGCTGTAGCTAAAATCTCCCAGAGATATAAAATTGACAAGCTCGAGGAGTGGGCATTCCCGAAATTTCACTATGGTACATTGCACAGTAGCCAATGTCCCACCAAAATAGGCACGCGGTTCGATTTCTTCTTTTGCGTATATTTTGTAGTCAGTTTGCAAAATGCACACCATATATTTAAAATTTCAATTATACATTTCTTTGCAAAACAAGAAATACGAAACTCGTAAAAAAAAAACACGTTTTAGAGGTACTTTCACAAATCATTTTGCAATAAATACTTTTTTGCAAAACGTCGCTAAATATTTTACATTGCGCGTTTTGAAATGTAGCTCATGAATAAATTAAACATATTTGCTAAGCCATTATTGTGGTATGGTTATTAATTCGAAATCTAAGTAATTTCTCGAAACGTAGCAAAATTGCACGTCAATATATGAGAAACTATCTTTTATTTCCCTTTAAACTCTCCTTAACTCCTTGCAATATCATGAACTAACTTGAGATGGCTCAATATTTAGTAGCATATAAATTTGAATTGAGAAACCTGACAACAAACCTTCACTCGAATTGAGCTAGCTTGTCTTTGTTAGAGGGTTTCGCCGCATGACGTCGGATCCATAGAGGTATTCTCGAGAACTGACAAAGCGTGTGCTGCAGTGCTGGTCTATTGCAAAGCGCAAGATGTCGTCATAACTTAAAACCATGGGACTAGGAAGAATAGAAAACGTACAACACAACACAAAATCTCAGGAACAGCTGAGTTTATGTGGGCACACCAAAACAAGAAAAATCAAGAAAAGAAAACATGACGGCCCGAAGTTTTGGCCAGACATCGCTTGACAGGCTAAATCCCTACAACACTAGACACGTTTCCGACCACGAGCATCCACCGCCGAGCACCCGCAAAGATAGCCTCTCGCCAAGACTACGGTAACCGACCAACTTCCCAATCTCTGGGTGTTAGATTATGATGTATCCTAAGCAGCTCGTTTGCCTGCGTTCACTTGTCAGAATGTCGTGCTGTCCCAAGCTTTGTTTTATCGCTTTGTTTCCTTGTTTTGCATCCTAATGACCTCCACCCCTATTTCCAAAGCAGTGTCGGCGGACGTCACTGCTGCCGGCAGCTACGCGAGCAATATGAATGGCAGATCTGGAAACTCAAGCACGCACACAAGGAAGGTCGGTCACCGCGTAAACAAAGCAAAAGAAGTAGTATCCGGGAGGTCGCTATCTTGGAGTTCAACATTGTGAGGTGGAAAACAAACAACAGCGGCTTATCACTTTAAAGGCCCGTTCACACTCTTGCGACCTCTTAAATCTTGGTTCCTTGCGACCTCTTAAACCTCTTAAAACGAGAGGACACAGTGGCGCCATCTATCGGGTTGCAGTGTAAACTTGACGGTCCGGCATATTTTCTATTTCTCCCGCGCATTATCCTTTCTTTCTTGGCTCGAAAAACTTTTGGAAACGTTATAAACGAGCCTTTCTCATAGGTATTACGCACATTCGACCTCGGAAATGCCGCAAAACCGTCGCTCTTGTGAAATGCAGTTCCACGATCACCGCATAGATGGCGCCAGAAATGAAATTTTAAGAAGTTTTAACAGATCTGGTCTCTCTCGGTCGTACTCGGTTGCAAGAATGTGGACGGGCCTTAAGGTGTAACGGGAAGTGCAAGGAATTCAGATAGAAATCGGCCACCACAAGTACGTTTTCTTGCTGTTTGGATTTCACCACGCTAACAAAATACTTGAAGCCTGGAGAGAGACGTTCAGAAACTCTTGAATTCGCATTTAGAGAGAACATGTCAAAGAAGAGTTCCCTCGTTTTGTTTATGCAGTGACTGACATTCTTTGTGTGCGCTAGTGAGTTTTAAGGCAATCTTCCATTCATACCTTTCGCAACTGCCGGCAGCAGTGGCGTCCGTTGAAACTGCTCGGGAAATAAGGAGGGGGGGGGGGGGGGGGGCTTGAAGGCGGAGGGGTGCACCGATTGTAAGAGTCAAAGGATTTTGAATCTTGTCATTTTTTCGTTCTTCATCGTGTCCCAAGAGAGAGAGAAAACAACTCCTTTATTCAAAAATGTCGCGATTCCACTGCATAATCGCAAAGCAAAATTCCAGCATTTTCCCCATCTGAAGCCGCAAGTGGCAGCCGAAGGAGCTATGGCGAAAAGATAAAGTGACCTCGGTCGGCTCTAAGCTGCACCATAACGCCCGCTAGTGTCAGCAGAGAGAGGGAGATTCAGCGTCCAGAGAGAGAGAGCACCCGGGAAGCTACACGGCACCCCGAATTACGTCACTACGGGGGGGACCAGGTGTGACCCTGAAGACTAGGAGTGAGTTGAGGGGTGCCAGAAATGACAATATTTATGTTTTCTTTACGCAAGAACTAGGACACGCAGGTGAAATCTGTTTTCTGCTCTTTACTTTAGAAGGGTCAGAGGGCAACTTCTCACAGATGTTTGACCGAAGTCTGAAAAACCATTGCACCCCCCCCCCCCTTTTAAAGGAGCTGTGCAACGATTTTAACGTTGAAAAAATCGGCACCTTCTACTTTTGACATTGTTCATCTTGTCACAAAGGACAGAAAACACACCCCCTTTCTTTGAAATGTTGCGATTCCGCCGCGTAATCGCGAGGCGACAATTAGAATATTCCCCGACCTGCAGCCGCGAGTGGCGGCCATGAGAAACATGCGGCGTGACGTCAATGGGGAACTTCTAGAAAGGTAGCAAGTTTTGCGAATACCTGCTCGATAAAAGGTAACTTTTTTATAAATCTTGTCGTTCCAACATAAATATAAATACGTCAAAAACCTGGTATCATCAACAACACTTTTCGTATACAGAGTTTTTGCGGCGCCATCTATCCTAGGTCCACAAAACCGTCAGCTCTATCTGCTACCGCGAACAGCCGCCAGAAGCCGGAGGGGGAGGGGAGAGAGCCGGACGGAGTATGGCCGGACCCGGATGAGACTTTCCTCCTTTCACCATATTGTTCGCGCTGCGTCCGCCAGCACGTGGTCACGCGGTCGCGAGCGGATGAGTTCTTGCTGCTCACAGATGGCTCTAGGAGAGAGCTTCACCGGAACCCCGCGCCTTCCCCATTGACGTCACAGCACACGTGACTGGGAGGTTAGTGAAGGAGTTGAGAGTAGAGATGTAGAGGTGTTGAAAAAACCTGAAAAATTCGGAAAAAACAGTTTTTTGTGTGTTTTTTCAAAAACCAAAAGTCGAAAAAAAACTTCAAAATTTCCAGTCACATTTTTGCTTCATTGTAACACTATTTTGAGCAGTCCTACTTTTGATTTTATTTTAGGAAAACAGTAGTGTGACTCAAATAAATAGCAGACAATAATTGAAGTTGTCATTTTCAAACGTACAAGCTCTGTAACTCTTTGAAAGGGCATTTATATATTTCGCTTTGTCGAAGTCGTAGAATTTTCGGCGATTTCGACGATGTGTTTCACGCGCGCTTCAACATTTTCAAGCATCTCACGTTGTGGAAATTTTCTACTGCAACCAATTATGAGGTATTTTTATTACTACAAACCATCACACGGAACCGTAAAAAATTGTGGGAGAAAAGTATTTTTTGTTGTTAACTCAGAAGGTTGAACACGTAATAAAATATCAAAATTTCCATTCACAATTATGTTTTCACAATATCACATTTTGTGCAGTTCGAGTTTCGGTTTTGTTTTGCGAATACAAAGCGTACTTCAATGAAATCGCGGCCAGCAATCGCCATCGCCATTTTCATAAGGCGTTCATCTAAACTATCTCAACCAACGTGTATCTCATCGGAGAACGCGCAACGTGAAGAATTTCACAACATGGTTCGTCCGCAGTCTAGCGTTTGGAAGCATTTTAAAGTCTTACAAACGTCGACCGCGGGAAAAAAACGAGCAGTATGTAAGTACTGCCAAGTGTCGCACGGATTCCAGAATGCTACACGCCTTACAAGGAATCTGCTGTCGTGCAAGTGCTCTCAAGACGTCAAGGAAGCGTGTGCAAAAGAACATGGAAAAAATCCCTCTGGGAGCCTAATCAGTGCCCACATCAAGTGAGTCAGAGGCTAAAAACCCCTCTGAGAGCTAATCAGTGCCCACATCAAGTGAGTCAGAGGCTAGCCGACGCGCAGTGGAATCTACGTCGTCAAGAAAATGTGCAAGTATGTCTTCGTTTGTTGACAAAATAACCCATGCGCTTCAAAACCAAATCGACGCAGCTTTGGCTAGGGCGATGTACTCAGCCAACACGCCATTCTCCTTAGCGGAAAACGAGCATTGGCAAGCGGCCCTCAAGATGCTTCGACCATCGTACACACCGCCTAGCCGATACCTATTGAGCCGGGCCTCTACTTGACGCAGAGTATGAGCGTGTGAAAAGTCATGTGGAGGAGACTTTGAAAGACGCTACGTGCCTCACACTGCTGACTGATGGGTGGACCACCATTCGAGGGGAATCGGTGATAAACTTTGTCGTAGCTACGCCGCAGCCAGTGTTCTACACGTCAATTGAAACAGGCAGAAACCGGCACACTGCGTCTTATATCAGCGGCGAAATATGTGATGTCATTGATTCCCTCGAAAGTGAAAAGGTAGTGGCACTGGTCACGGACAACGGTAGCAACATGCAAGCGGCATGTCAAATGGTGACATGCAAATTTCCGCACATCGCAACGATCGGATGTGCTGCTCACGGGCTGAATCTGCTCCTGAATGACCTCATGAGGCTAAAACCTTCGAAAAGGTCTATCAGACATCCAGAGAAGTGATCAAGTATGTGAAGCAGACTCATGTAGTTGCTGCCACGTTCCAACAAAAGCAAGAGTCCAGAGATGGCAAAGGAAGTTCCACGACCCTCAAGCTGCCCAGCAAGACAAGATGGGGCGGCGCTACCCTCTCACTTCAAAGTTTGCTCAGGAACAAAGAAGCTCTCCAAGAGACCGTGATCTTGGAAGATCTGAAAGTAAACAAATCAGTGCGGCAAGCCGTCTTGGACGAGGATGGATTCTGGAAACAATTGCGCAGCTGTTTGGAACTGGTGACACCCATTTCCTCTGCCATTACAGTATTGGAGTCGGACAAGGCTTTGCTGTCGGACGTTCTGGAAGTTCTCCATTCCATAAATACCGAAGTAATCACAAAGCTGGCGACCAGTACTTTAACAGACCAGGAGAAGGATCGCGCAAAAGAGATCGCTGAGCAGGCGCGGAGAGTTTGCTTGCGACTCATTCATGTCGCTGCTAGCTTGCTGGATGCAAGATATAGGGGAGGAACCTTGATGACGCACAGATTGCAGACACATTTGACTGCATCTCCAAGCAGGCTGAGCACCTTTCACTTGACCTCGGGAAGCTGCTTTCTAATCTCGCAGAATATAGGGCGTCTACGGGGATTTGGTCCAAAGCAGCACTGTGAGGAGTCTGCGAAGCACAGTAGAACCACCCACCTGGTGGCGAGGACTCTGCACTAACCAGCCATTGACGCACCTGGCGTGTCGGCTTTTGCAGATTCCCCCATCGTCTGCAACGTGTGAACGAAACTGGTCACAGTTTGGGAATGTACACACAAAACTGCGCAACCGGCTCGCAGGTGAACGTGTGAAAAAACTTGTTTATGTGCACTCGAATCTGAACCTGAAAAAATCTTCGACCGACGTGAACGCGAGTGTTCCTCTATCCAGCGATTCTGACTCGGAATAACATGTGCTCGGGGACATATGCAACACTGTTTAGCCTTACCATAATATGGTATTTCTGCTTGGTAAGCTGTTGATATTATATACACTTTAATTTGAAGTATTTTAGATATTGAAACTTCCCAAATTGCCCTGCCTTATCATATTGTGTTGATGTAATAAACGCGTCCACGCAGCAATCTTAATGTTTTCAAAAGTTCCAATTTTTCCTAAAATAAACCTGAAAAAAAACGTTTTTGTTTTCGGGCCATCCAATATTTCACGAAATTTTACATCTCTAGTTGAGAGGCGCCGAAGACCTCAATCTTTGTTCATTTTTAAAATGAAAACTAGGACATGCAGGCAAAAGCGGTTTTTCGTTCTTTACTTCAGAAAGGTCGAGGCACCAACTCCCAAATTTTTTAAGCAAAGCACTGAAACTGTTGCACAGCTCCTTTAGAGAGGCAACACAAGGAAACAGAAAGATAAAAAACTTCAGCCTTTTCCACTCTGGTGAAGAAGGAAGACCTGCGAAGCTGTACTATGGTCGGAATGAAGCAATGGCCTTCCGCAAGTCGGCAAGCCAGAGTGGAAAGGCTAGAAAGGTTGCCGCCATCTATTGGCGAATTCGGGTGGTCAGTCGTTGGCAACTTATTTTGCCGGAAAGCCGGCAAAAGTGTTCGCGTGGTCAGTTTCCGGCCGGCGCGCACCGTTCGGGTGGTGGTTCTCCGGCAAGCACCGGCAACTTTCCGGCGCTTTTTCCGCCCGAGCTCCAAACGGCCGGGCGAGTGGGCGCCAGACTGCATCCGGTGTCGTCACTTCCGAAATGGGAGAAAAGGTCAGTGAGAAAAAATGAACGCAAGAGCGAAACTGATCTGAAGTCACTTCAGCAGCCACTACTCGAGTCAACCCAAGGGGTTGCCTCGCCGCCGTCACATGGGTGACGGCGGCGACAGCCTCTCGCTAGCGGTGTCGAGCGGGCAAGAGGCGAAGTAAATTGCCACCGTCTGGCGTTTCGTGTTCGGGTGGCGAGGGTCATGTGGTTGTGCCGCCGGCGCGTTTCTGATTGCCGGTTCCGCCGGCTCGGTTTCGCCGGCGATTGACCACCCGAATTCGCCATATGAGTGGACGGGGGCAAGCAGGCAACCGGCAAGCCGGTTGTCTGATTGCCGCCGTCGCTTATAGATGGCGGTAGCTGTCCAGAGTTTCGTGTCATCATTTGTTTGCTGACGGACACGACACTGAGGAAACTAGCCCTCAACAGCTCCGCTGTAAAAAAATCTTGGTACGGTATGAGTTTCCGAGAAGTGAACGCAGGCCCAACGAGCCGGTTAGGAATGATCATAATCTTACGCCCTGAGATTAGGAAGTTGGTCGGTTTTCTTAATACTGACGGAGAATATCTTTGCGGGTGCTTGACGGCGGATGCTCATTTTCGGAAGC
>JAZHYW010057182.1:0-69091 GCA_037355805.1 Ixodes ricinus | reverse complement strand
CGGGAGTTATTTTTTTCCTTATTGATAGGGTTCCGTACTTTCGGAAGGTGTCATTGGAGGGTGCCAAAAAAGCCCCATCGAATCTGAACCCCCCCCCCCCCCGAAAGCACGAATTTTTAATTATTAAGCCGTAATCGTAAAGGTCAACCGTTTGTTTTCTTTATTCAGGAAAACAACAAAGGATGAGAGCTGCACACAGAGTCCGAAGAAAATCGGCCAGTTCAGTGGAAGTGTGGAACGTCCACGTGCGTACTTCCGCGTGCAATTTCGGTTCGGCACCGATCTAGCCCTCTAACAAATATTTACGGCCCCCATAAAGTGTCCCCGCCCGTCCGCCAACGTCTTTCAATGAGATAGTTTAGCCGCTTAAGAGCTATTCCCGCTCGTTTATTATCTTTTTATTATTTTTTTTATTCGAAACACATTTCGCAGGCTCGCAAAACCCAAATACGAGGCACCTCGCTTCAGTCTTCCGAGCTAACGATCGTTGGCGAACGCTTTAAACGCTTTACCGCTCCGCACGGACCGGAACGACAGCTTTCTCCTTCGCCGAAACATGGCATAACGTTTAAGGTTGTTCGCCGGCCATTACGACGCTGAGATCGCTTAGACGATTGCTTTTCGCCGTCTAGGTTTGCAGCGTCGTAACAGTGTAGTTTTTTTTTTCTGTAAAAACATGGAAGAATTTAGCTTAGTGTGTTGCATTTGGTTTCTGAAGGAGTGCAAGGGGTGTGTCAGCTAACTTGTGCCAAGCCGAGGTACGCTACGCGCGTCAAACCGACGCTCGCAGCCCTATACTGAGCAAGTCAAGATATTATTTTGCGTTCTACCAAGCTAGTTAGATAAAAGAGATTATTTATTTAACTTTGAATTATTAGTTTCTGCACTCACCTCCTGTACAAGAGTCGTGGAGCGTGCCGAGAAATATCTCACTACGTCGTTTCTATTTGGGTAGCCTTCGTGCGTTTAATGTTTTTATAGCTTTATAGCAAACTCACATTTCAAACGACAAACCGCTTTTCTTTGTCTAAAATCTGACGTTCAAGCAGTCTCTCTTTTAACCTTTCTTTAATACCAAAGCTTAATAAAAGATACCGTCCTAAAAAGTGTTTTTGTGTGGTCTTTTTTCAGCCCCAGACGTTTACGACAGGCAAAAACAAATGAACAAAAAACAGCAACAACAACAACAACTACAAAGGGATAAACCACACTTTTAGCTATATTACGCTGACAAATTGAGCCAGTTTTGAGAAATTCGGTCTTGTTGTGGCCTGGCACGTCACTAGACGAACATACAACCGACAACCAACCAACAAACAACGAGCAGACCATAGAGCATGCAACCCATCCATGGGGGAAGAAATCTTTTAGAGGATAAACAAAATCGAACAGGAAATGACGATTATGCTCACAAAGTGACGTAATTGACCAGCAGGTCGTACAACTATGGTGCCTGGAACGCCTCTCCGACTGGTGTGCTTACCTGTCCAAAAAAGTGGTGCCTCCATTTCCGCCCGATGACGTCATGTCGTCGCCGGTCGCGATCCTAGCGGTGTTACAGCAGCGGTGGTGAGCGTGGCAGACCCCTGCTCCGTTGCAGGTGGCTCTCCGGATCAACAGACCACGGAAGCTTCGGTAGCCAGGAGTCGGGACGCCGCGACGACAGCGACACTCCCGTTGGCTCCTTGCTTTTTTGCCGAAAATTGGAAAACCCGCCGCCAGGACTACAACATCCGACAGCCTGACGCTCCTGCTTTTGCGACGTCCTTTGTTGTCACTTCGATTACCATTTTTATTGCGTGGGCAGAATAGGATGCTAAACAAACCAGTCGGACATGCGTTCCAGACACGTTACAACTACGCAGTCACCGTTCCTACGCGCAGGAAATAGAGGCAAGGTTAGGGCACCCTTATAGCACCTCCCCCCCCCCCCCCTCGCTCCACGCGGCGCAACGCCATTGGTCGCGCGAACTATGACGTAAAACCAACAGCTCCGGGGCTTAAACCCTCTCCCGTGATCCTTACTACAGTGTTTCCAACACCAACACAAGGAGGAAGCAAGGTCCGTGCGGGGTTCCCGTAGAAAGGTATCGCTTTAAATGAGTTCCAGTTTAAATGGATGGATGGTACCATCCCAAGCAGCACAAAATTTGGTCAAGCATTGGCCAATGGCTGGCGGTGGTCTCTTGGCCACTGGCCAAAGAGTGGCCATTCATCGGCTATTGCTTGGCCGATGGCGGATGGCCAGTGGCCAGTGGCCAATGGCCAGAGAAAGGTCAGTCATCGGCCAATGGCCGACCACTGTCTGGCCACCAGCCAAAGGACCATTGCCAGCCATCGGCCAGTGATTGGCCAAATTTGTGCTGCTTGAGATATGGTGCCTTGAAAGCGTCCGCGACCGGTGTGTTCAGCGTCCTATCTCTCCTATATTAAACAGGTCCCGAAGTAGCAACAACGGCGTCACAGATGCGGGGTGTTATGCTGTCGGATGTCGCGATCCTGGCTAAAAGCACGAGCGAAGGCGAGTGTCCCCGTCGTCGCGGCGTCCAAACTCCTGGCTCCTGAAACTTCCGAGGACTGTCCGGCTGGACGGCGACCGAAACTACATGCATCCGATTATGTATAGTTATTGTCGACTCGCTGGTGAAGTGTGATTATCCTGAACGGTTTATCGAAAACGCGCGTATGCAGATGGGACAATGGAGACGTCAGGAAAAAAAATTACCTGAAAGCAGGGATACAAACAACTACCGTATATTTTTTACTGGTGTTAATGTGTTTATCTTTATATATGAATTCTCCCCTATGTAATGCCCGGCAGGGTCCTTAGGGTCAATAAATGAATGAATAGAACAGTGCTAGTAACAATTCCACATATTAAAGCCGTGTCTGAGTATATTCGCCGGTTCCTCGCCTCTTTAAACGTCCCAACAGCTATAATACTGTGCCTTAAGATACATAAACTCGCTTCTAAAACAAACAAAACAAAAAAACGTTCTTTTTTATTTCTCCAGAGTCCCAGTGCGGTGTTGCGTATAAAGTGAACTATCTATATTGTGACGCGTCGTATATTGGATGGAGAGACCGGCCGTGAATGTTGCACCCGTATGAAAGAACACAAGCTGGACTTGACGAAAGCCAGACATGCCACTAGACCTAAGACGGAGATGGTTCATCGTTGTAGGATAACGGGTCACAGTTTTGAGTTTGAGAATGCGTGGATCTCGGCGCGCGAACAAAGGTGGGGTCCACGAAGATACTTGGAGTCATGGTGCATCCGCAGTGATTGGCCAACTTGACATAATTACTGGCGATGTTCCCTGTACGGGAGACGAAGCGTCTGATTGGATGCTAATATAAAGTCGGTGTAGTATGCTTCATTATGATGAATCCCGGCTTCTGGAACATTTTTTTTTGCAGCAGAACATGCTTTTGCCGCATACACCACCGCCGCTGGGACACCATCAGGATCGCAACCGGCGAGAGCATGACACGTCAATGACGTCATCAAGAGGAAATCGAGCAAACTCTGTTTCTTTTTTGTTTTTTGACTAGGTAAATACACCGGTCCGAGGCGCATTCCGGACTCCATGAAAATACGGCTGAGCCCTTTGAATCGGGCGGCATTTTGCGCCACCTAGTCTGCGTTTAATAATCTCGACCGCTATATCTTATTTTATTTATTTTTGTCAGGGGCAAGTTCATTTATGTTTGGGTTTGAGGTAACATTACTCAACCATCAATTAATGAAGCCGCCTCAAACCGCTATTGCGCCCTTGGTTGCCATATTCAATAATTGTTGGGAGGGGTCAGAATGAAAATCGCGGCCGCACATCAAAACCGACTCTAGCCAGATGCCTTGTTTTGAATTGTGAACCAAATAACCGTTTTACGGTGTCTTTTCTCTTATGTGTCGCTATTTGATGCTTTCGACCAAAATACACCACGAGAGAGAAAAAAAGAAAAGTTAAATGGTTTGGGACACTAAAAAAAGAGGGCTATCGACGAGGTAAAGAAATAAAAGGTGGTTTGAGAGGGGGGGGGGGGGAGGAGTTAAAAGAAGAAACGGAAGAAATGGGATAGAAGTTTCAGAATGAACAAAAGTCGCTTGCGTGATCTGCTCTAGCTCGAAGCGAGGAAAAAAAAATAAGACAACTCGGCTTTAGAAGTTTTTATGTTTTTGTTTTTGATAGCAAAACTTTGCGTGGACCAAGAAGAAAAAATGACTCAGCAAAAACGCCACGCTAGAATCTCACAAGGGAAATCAATGAAACCTTTTCTTTGTATCACGTCTCTCTTCTCGTAGTACGCCATTTCCCCTTAGGATGAGGCGCAGAGGAAGGTACGCGAGTCATCTAAACCAAACCGACGCCGCGCATGAGTCACGTGAACTTCGAGAGGGGCGCAGCGGCGCGTGGGACGCTCAGTCACGTGATTTGTTCAAAGGGCTCCATTGGCTGAAATGGCTGGTAGCGCCCGACGCGGTCCACCCGTAAGGTGAAAGGGGGTAGTAAAGTATATGGAGACGGAATAATGATGGCATTGCGTAGGGAAGGTTACGAAAAGGCAGAGCAGACTCTTGAAACCACACGCGAAATCGGTGAAAAGAAAAAAAAAAAGAAGGGGAAAGCCGAGGCGGAAGTAAACGGGAAACCGTATATATATATATATATATATATATAGTCTGAACTTCCGGTCGCCCTCGTGCTTATACGATGCAAGCCCTTCCAGCTTGCAATGACCTTAGTTGCTTTGTTTGTTCTGTCGATATTTACACTTTTTACGGCTTTCCTAGTGACGGAACCAGATGGACGAAAGTTTAACCGAGAGCACTGGGAGAAAAATAATATGAAAAAAGGACGGGGTTAGGGAAAGTATGAAACTAATACCATCGTCGTCGTCGTCGTCGTCTCGAAATGGGGTTTCGCAGGCACAGATGACAAAACATAGACAAATGCGCGGCATCGTCAAAATACGAACTGCCACGTTGCCCACAATAAGAAACGAAATAATAACATTCAGTACGAAGTAAATAAACCATTCGGGGTCATCGGAATGGGTACTGTTCTCTCAAAGGGACGCGATATATACACTAGATGTCCTTCGAGCTAAGGCGCTGTGGTAAAGTCCTTTCTCATCAAATTTAACAACCTTAAAAAAAAAAAGAAGGTAGGAAGGCGAACCTAAAGCCGCAGTCCCATCGCTTATACGATGGATAGATGGATGCTAACGGCTGTACCATTCATAACGGGCGGTAGCTTGCGCCACCCGGCGTTCCCTGTCGCCACGACGAAAACTCGTCTGCGTACGCGCCCCATGCATATACGTATACTTCGAACCTGGCTGCAAACTATCTTTTGTGTGATGCATTAGCACGGTGACCCCGGTTTTACGAAACATTGCAATTATATACCTCATACTACTTTATGCCTTACTTCGCTTTTTTGTTTTTAAAAAAGGAGGGGGGGGGGATGGGAGGGGTTATTGTACGATAGTTTGACTCTCGGGAGAGGTATTGCCTTCCTCGCGACGTCTAATTGAGAAGATGTTGCTTCGTTCGTTGTCATGGGAAAGACGAGCCCATTGTATGCGGGCGCTTATTGCATTTTTTCCCCGGTATTAAATTGCGCCGGCGACGGTTGAAAATAAATGAGTTTCTTCCGGACTTTTCTGTAAGCCCACGTGAACGACTCTCGTTTTTCTGCCCCCGTTTCCACTCGCATGCCGCATCATTTTATACGATATATATATATATATATATATATATATATATATATATATATATATATATATATATATATATATATATATATATATATATATATATATATATATATATATATATATATATATATATATATATATAGATAAATGCCCGCTGTCGGATACCAAAGTGGTGGCTAGTATTGCTTATACGCGTTTTTGAGCTGTAAGAAACTTTGCAAAAGCTTATTTTGCTCTTCCCTGTTGGAAAAACAAACTTAAAATCATCCCGTTTTTAAAAAAAAATTGACATAGTGTAATGAAACGCGAAGGTGAGCATTAAAGTTAGAAGACTGTATGCACGAAAGTGATTTAGTTTCCGGTGATTAAACACACCTTGAGGCAAACTGGCGCTGACTGGGTCATGTACGTTTTTTTCTCCGCATTTGTTAGAATTTCTTCTTTTTTTATCTATGCTCACTTGCCCACAAGATAAAAGCGACAAGGCACGTATTGTCTTCGAAAATCTTGCTCAACTCGGATTCGTTAACAACACTTTCAAGGAGAAATAAAACAAACAAACAAAACGCGAAACAAACATCAACAAGAATGTCTCTGCAGTCGACCAAAGGCTCATTAAAGCTGCCGCTTACACGGGCTCTTTGCCTTATCTTTGTTCGCGGACCCTGATGCACGAACGAGCAATGAACACAACTCATTGTTTCAACAGTCATCTTTCTTATTACCAAAATAACATCGGCAACACGCTCCTTTTGTTTTTCCTAAACTTGGTTATCTATTTTTGCCTTAAACGTTATTATAATATTTAAACAAACAGACATTAAAGCAAACAAAACAAACTCGATAATTTAAACAAATCCGCGACTAGGATGTTTTTGAGCCGTCCTTACTTCATTGTTTTACTCAATTTCTAAGGTGTGTCGAGAAGAAAATCTGTCCGTGTTTTATCACGTCTACTACTCAGTTTCACTATAGAATCATTAATACAACTAAACTAAAACTATAATCAAGGACTGCAAGACGATTGTTCAATTGAGCAAACCACGTTTTCCAGTAAATACTGCCTTAGTGCTTTTGCGGGATTATCAAAAGCTTGAGATGAGTGAAATAGTTTGACTTGTGTATTTCTTGGCAAACTCAATATGAAGAACCGGGATAATTTAAATGACAAAACAGAAAACGAAGGTTGCGATCACGCATGATAAGATCACTGAGGTACTGTTAAATTATTTTCGCTACGGCGTTTAACTGTCACATCCTCAGCTTAGTGCCTGAATCATATGTCACACATTTCTAACACTCCGGCCATGTTATCTAGGTGCTTTCTTTCGTATTGATTGCTTAAGCCTTTCCCATATGTTTTACCAAGTAACCTAGCATAAAACAAGACAGATAACCTCTGTCGTTTGCATGCATTTGGCGTCGACAGGAAGTATTTAAACGTTCTCATCATCACAATAATAAAAAAAACAAAAAAACTGAGTGATAGCAAACAATAAAAGCACCAAGTGAACAACTACCACAACAAAAAAAAAAACTGCATGAATATCGGAGCAAAATTCCGGAAGGAACTATGTCTCAACGTCCCTATTTTTTATTCACGGACTTGATAGAAAAAACTCAGAAATGGGAAGAAAGAAACAAAAAACAATCACAGGAAAACAAATACTGCGTTCCTGCTCCGCTGAACCGGAAATAAAGTTTGCTCCATTAGTTCCTTTTACGAAACCAATTGTCCGCACCCTAAAACAGATGCGCCCCTTTATCCCATGTTTCCAAAGTTAAAAAGTACGTGCACAAACAAAAAAAGGCACAAAAAACCCTTTCAACGATCCGAAACGGGTGCCTCCGATAAAACAAAAAAATTATGAACAAAGGTAGAAAAAGGGGGGGGGGGGGGGTCGTCTGAAACCCTCCTGTCCAGCCTCGTTCAAACGATAACCATTCCCCAATTCCCCTATTCTCGAAGACGGCCGGCGCCAACGGCAGAGAGCGTCCAATCCAGCCGTCGTTGCCTGGGAACGTTCTACGCAGGGATGTCCGGCTCGTTGTCAGGTTGCCAAGGAAACTTGGGAAAAACTCTTTAAGGTTCGGACCTAGTGGGAACAAGAAATCGAGACAAAAGGGGAAAAAAAAAAGACAGCGCCTTCGATCGGTTGTGGCGCCACCTCCCGGAGACGTCTCTCATTAAAGAAGTAGGTCCCCTGTTCGAAGAGATATAGAGAGGGAGATGGAAAGATGGGAACAACGAACCAGGAGTCTCTTTGAGGTTTTGTTTTTCTCCTTAATTTGCTTTTGTATCGTTGCTGTCGTCGTCACATGGCCCGGGCCGTTGTGGGGATTGTGATGAACGAGGTCGCGAGGTAGCCGCAGGGATGGCAACGACCCACCGCTTATCACATTAGGTGGGTTCTTACTCCGAGCCCTTCCCGGAGGCGTTGTGTTTGTGCCTGCAGCGATTGAAAGAAAAAAAAAAAGGGTTCTTCCTGTAAAGCGTGCTTTGCCTGCAGTACACCGGAGCGTTGGGAGAAGCGGCTTTTTCTTTTTGTGGGCGCGTGTGTAGTATGTGTGGGGAAGGGAGTTACCCTACAGAGCGTACTGCCTGCTTTACACGGAAACGTTAAAAAAAACGACCTCCCTTTTTTTTTTTTTTTGTTTGGGGGGGGGGGGGGGGCGTGTGTGCGTATGGGGAAGGGTGTTACCATATAAAGCGTAGTTTTTCTGCATTACACGGGAGCGTTGAGAGAAGCGACTCTATCTTGTGGTCGCGGAAAGGGGAAATGGTGTAACCCGGGAAAGCTTACTTTGTCTGCATCACGCAAACGCGTTTGAAGGGGCGAAATCTCTTCCTTGAGGGTGGGGGTGGGGGGAAGGGGAGGGAGGGGAGCGGCAGGGTGTGACGGTTTCATAGATGGTTTCATCCTTTAAAGCGTACCTGCATTACACGAACGCGCAAGGTGAAGCCTGTTCGCCATTTTGGCGTGCTTACGCTGGTGCTTTTCTTTTTCGGTAAACTTCGTGTGTTTTACAGTTTTTGTGCAGCGTTTTTGCTCGCTAGCTCTTCTCAAAATTACAGTTCCCAGCTCGAGAAGAGAGTTTTCTAACGTGTTAATGTTTTTTTTTGTGTGTGTCGTTCTTACAGCGGTTGCATTCTTGTCGATGTTTAGTATATTTCTCGCTGCAAAAGTGCACTTCGCTTCACCATAACTGCCGAGAGCAGCGAACACCGAGACGAGTTTAGTGAAGGCCGCTGCGTACGCTCGTAAAGTCAATTCGTCCGGCAGTAAAGCAAGCAGCGTGGAAGCTGGTGTCCTTATTTCTGCGACCACTAACTTTTAGCAAGAATGGAAGGATTTATTTTACAAAAGAAAAACAAAACAAAACTAGGACTAAAAACCGAAGCAAGCTTGCTTCGCCTTAAACTGACTCAAGCATTGAAACTCAAATCTGCATCTCGAAGAGTGTAATAAAGTTAGGGATATGCCCCAGTAAGAAGACAATTTTGTGGCTGGAAACGTGAACAAAACCTTTACAGGATGCTTTGTATTTTTCTAATCGGTTTTGCCAGATCGCAAAAAGAACGTGCTGCGTTGAGGAAAGGTGTTTAAATGTTGTATTTCTTAACGTGTTGTAGAGGTCTGGTTGCAAACCATAATACTGTCAGATTTGTCTCGCTACATCATATATATATATATATATATATATATATTTTATTTATATATATATATATATATATATATATATATATATAATAAAATTTATATGGATACATAACGTGCCTGCACATATATATATATATATATATGTGCAGCATGTAGTAGATTTTGTTCGGGGGAGGGGGGCCCGCCCATGACAAAATGCTGTATGAGGGGGAGGGGGGGGGGAGGTCCCAGCGAAATGGAAGATTTCGGGCCCCCCCACCTTGCCTAATATATATTGTGTCATATATATATATATATATATATATATATATTCAAGGGGACTGGTCACGAATGTATTCACAAATATGGGAGTTGGCTGCCAACGATTGCATATAGCTATGTCTGTAACACGCGGTGGACAAATTCTGCGAACCTAGAGCCATAACAAGCCGTCTGAAGTCGAGCCAACCTTCAGAGCACAAGACCGGACCAAAGCCAAGTCGAAGCCATAGCCAGAGAAGAGGCCATCCTCTGTTTGAGTTTGAGCTGGCCAGCGCTCGTGTCGTATTATTGGAGCTCGAGGCGTCCAGAAGCCGAGCGATTACATTAGCATTGGAGATGAGTTCTCTTTTTCTACTTTGTTTTTAGGCGCCTTCGACTTTCGGCTTTACGGCTCGGTCGGCGTTGGCTTCGGTCTTCCCCGGAATTCCACCGAAGGTTGTGCGTGGGCGGGTGTCCACCGTTATGATTAATCTCGTAGGCAAACTCGGGTCGAGCTGCGAACGCCGACTTGTCGAACCCTCCAGTCACCCTCTTTCCTTTTCCTCTCTTTATTTCCTCGTCACTTTCGTTCTCTGTTTGCCACCCAGCTTGTTTCCTGTTCCAGAATCCAATCCACGCGTCCGCGTTGCCAAGTCAGCGAGGAAGTAGTGGCAGAAGCGCCTCGCAATGTTGACGGCATTTCCCACGCTCCTTTCCTATGTGAATATTTCGATTTCACAATGAAGGCCTGTTCAGACACATACATCATAAAACTACATCAGCGCTGTTTGTCAGCGCTGGAAATAGCTCTGACATTGCTGATGCAGCGCTGAAATTGTTTATTATTTATTTATTGAAACACCTTCAAACTCCCTTCAAGAAGAACAATACATAACGGGGAAAAAATATTTCGAGAGGAAAAAAATGAAAACGTCAGTAGAATAACGGAAGAAAAAAAAACACATTAAACACAACCAAAACCATCGAGGTAAAACGAATCAATCAATAATCAATCGAATCACACGAGACCACCACAATCGTGAAGAAGAAACGATCGTACGCAAATCATATAATTCATGGCTGAGTATAAGAGCCCAAAAGCGTACTCGGTTAGATTCAGCGACAATGGGATTAGGGAGGTCATTTCACCAAACGACAGATTTTGGAAAAAAATTTATATGCAGAAATAAAGAGGTGCGGCAGGTGTAGCGATCAATTTTTCTTGAGTGATTAATACGAAGCGTGAAGAAGAATGGCTGGGTGAGAAGACCATGGTGGAGAGAAGGCGTGTAGAAAATGCGGCGAAGGAGACTTAGCTAACAAACGTTTCGTCTTAAATCTAACTCTGAAAGGTCGGCTCTTTGCTGTAATTAGGCGATGTTTGAGCGACGTAAATATTAAAAAAAAAAATATAAAAAACGCGTGACTCGATTTTCGAAAGCTTAATTTTGGCAATGAGATATATGCATAATGAGGGTCCCATATGCTAGGTGAGCATTCTAGTTTAGGCCGTATTAATGAGAGATATGCAGTCTTCCCAAGGTTACAAGGAGCAGAACGGAGGTTATGTTTTAAAGGGCAACTCCGCTCAATTCCGAAAAATTTAGGCTATACATGTGATTCCATTTCACAAAGTACTACTCAACAGCTCTACGTCTTCGGATTCGCGAAATGTTGAATATTATTTGTGTAATCTTAATTTAAACATCAGCCGATACCGAAACCGAAACTTCGGTTGCGTCAGGCAACATTGGTCCCGTGTCCTCAGAGTCATGGCCACGTCACGTCGAACCACGTGGTCTTGTGACGTTCGCAGGCGCGAGGTACAGGACACGCGACGCGGGCAGGTCGCTTCGCATGGCGTGGACGGTGATGGCCCGGGGAGAGGGGGAAGGGGAGAACACGAAAGAGGAGAGGGGGGAGCGGAGAAACCGGACTTGCGATAAACGCGCAGGGCAGCGCAAACTAGCGCATCCGCGTTACGGTGATCACGTGGACGCCGTAGAGCCAACACCGGGAGGAGAAACTCATGACGTCATCGTTCAATTTCGCTCCGAGAAGTAAAAACAACCAAAACGTGAGAATGACGTAGTCATGCCTTTGGCGTAGTGGTTCAACGTTGGCCGCTCCAACCCCGTCGCATTGACTGCGCTGACGATTGCGCCTCACGTCGCACGCTAGAGTTGGCAGATTTCGGCGACTTGGCTCGTTTGAAAGTTTGCTGGCCAGTTTATTAAATATATAGACGGAATTAGATCGTAATATTTGACATGGGGTCTTCCTATATGATACTGAAGAGGGCTGCATAGTTTCTAAATATCAAAAATGAAGCGGAGTTGCCCTTTAAGTAACGCAGAGAGCGATTGAAGGATGACAAGGGTGAATGAATAGGATCTTTCTGTGACAGATATACTTCATCGACGTGAAGACCAAGGTATTTAGAGAAGAAACAAATTCAATACCACTAGAGTTTAATAGAGTAGAGTGTATAAGCAGCATCCCTGCAGTTTCTCAATGCCGCGACAAGCACTAGTCATAAACACAGATTTTTGCTGGTGATGTTGGTTCCCAGAACCAGCAGAGTTGGCCAGGTTTGTATGTTTGATGAAAGCTTTCGTTTTGCATGAGGAAAAACAACAAATAAAAATAAATGAAATACGTTTACAAATCACTGTAATGCGAAATTAGAGCGCAGCTCTTGAGATATTTGATTTTGCGATGTACCGTGCTAAACATTTTGAGAAAGAAATATATATAGAATGGATGAAGAAAGAATAAAACTGTTAAAACTTGGACAACACAACAGCATCTTTCAACTAGCAACAGACAAGTAAAATTTCCACAGCGCGCAGTCGACTGTACCCAGGAGGAAAAGGGGGAGAAGGGAGAGAGAGGAGATAAAAAACGCAAAGTGCCACTCAGAGAGGTGGGTTTATCTCGGATTTCAGAAATTCAACTTCAGTTTTCGTCAGCAGGAGGGTAGGGTTTGACACCTTGTTGTTTGCTGTGGTCATGGCGAATGACTCTATGATCTCCCTGCCAAATCTGTCATGTCCCGCCCCCCCCCCCCCAACACGCTCTTCTACCAAGAAAAAAATATATATGCATAAATATAGATCATTCTCCTCACATACCGGTTCTGCATTCTCCTCCTCTTTCCTGTCCTCTTCCTCCTTCGTACCCTCCTCCTCCATATCCTCCACTTCACCTCTTCCGTACTCTCCGTTTTCCTCCTACTCTGTACCCTCCCCTCCTCCTCCTGCGTACCCTCTTCTCCTATTTTATACCCTCCCCTCCTCTCACAGCTTCCCCGCTAAATTTAACTGGGAAATTGGCACCACGAAACCTAAACACCAATTCAATTTTCCCGCTAAATTTTAGCGGTGAAAATGACGTCACATGACTTCGTGTCACGTCACCTATGAACAAAATCAGTTTCTCTGCTAGGTTTAGCAGGAAAAATGGCGTTACGTGACCTCAACGCTAATTCGATTCACCGCAAGATTTAGCGGGGAAACGGAATTGGTGTGTAGGTCTGTGACGTCCCATAATGCAACACTGCGCATTCAGTTTCCCCGCTAAATTTAGCGGGGAAACTGTGACGTCTCATAATGCAACGCGCGCGGTTACGCCGACAGCAACAGTGACGCCGCTCAACACGGAAACGGGCGCCTAATTAGGAGCTGCGCTGTAAAACGCGGTCGCTTCTTGCTGGCTGTGGCGCTCTGTACACCTGCCCGTAAGACACTTGTGATCAGTGGCGACCGCAAACACAAACACACACACATACACAAAGAACACAGAGTGGCGTTTGCGCCCACCCGAACATAATACGGGTGCGAAGGGCGCAGACATCACATCAAGATACACACACACACAAAAAAATAAAGTTGAGGCACGAACGGCTGAGGCAACAACGGACGAGGAAAAGCTACGGGCGACAGACTGGCACGGAGTCAGGCGGAAGAGCAGCCGAGTACGTCCCAATTCCAGAGCCGTCACAAAGTAGCTCGGATGCGCTGCATTTCTCTTGCGCACGTTCTTCTCGTGTATCGGGTCGTTCCCAGGTTCTGTCCGTATACCTCGTTGTTATCCCCATAGCCTGCTATAATGAGCTTTTATTTTTATTTTTTTGCTGTCGCTTCTGCTATTCTTTAAACGTGGAAAAGGTTATTAGGAGGACCTTGACTAGGATGTTCTTTTACACGACGTTGCAAATAGGTGCTATTCACTCGGCTGAGCTCCACCGTGAAGTTAATTTTTATGTCATTTTGCGGTTTTGATAGCCGTTCACCATGCAACATTTCATCACCTTTCTCGGATCTAATTGGTTCATAGCAGTGTCGCCGATCTCGACATTTGTGCATCAACATTCGTGTTCCGCCACCTGTTGCGTCATTCGTTTGAAAAAAAAAAATTAAAATCTTTTTGTGTGTGTTTTGTACCATCTTTATATTAGCGTGTCTCGAGTGTAATCACCTTACACCTTATAGTGCTGTTTACCTAGATTGCGGCGAATGGCTCTCCCAAAGTCCATGCGTGAAAATAACCGCTTCAAATTTTTTTCAGAGTGGATCCAAGCGACAGCTGTTCAAAGGCACTTTAGGAACAACAAAACATCTGGGTATCGCCACATACCTCATCTGCGTTCCGATTTTCCCCTCGTCGTTTTTATTTTTTTCTTGCATTCGGACCCTGTCCCCAGAATAGTACATATTCCCTCATTGTCTCATTGCTCGAAACGTCCCGCATAATGTTACCATCGATTCCTAACGCAATGTCTTTCCCTAAACGTGCGCCATAAGGATACATTCATTTCCTTCCCTTCGATTCTTTCACAAAGCCTCCCTTGACGTTCTTACGAGAAGCGGACGGGAGAACAGACGCCGCCGCGGGCACAGATGGCTCGGGCATCAATAACGTGAATTGTGCTCTCAGTGCGTGTAAGAAACCCGGTGACACAAACAATACAACGTTGTCTTCTTTTTTTTTTTTTTTCGTTTGCAAGGAAATGGTAGAGGCAGTGCCGAATATCGTCTGCTATTTTGACGGCGGGGAGATCGCGACCTGGACGTATCGAAGCGCATAAACCACGTTTCACTGAAGCAACGAGATACAAATATATATATCACTGACATTTAAAAAAATTTAAGCTCGGCGATTTTGTTTTTTGTTTTGTTTTGCAACCAAGGATTTTTTTTGCCCCCAAAATAGGGTGGCCAGCTGGCAATACGTACGAGCTGGCGCTGAATATTGCGTGGTCGTCATAATGCTGTTTTAGTATTTGCAACTCCAGCTGTCTGCGTTTAATCGCCTGTCCTCTGTTTGCCCATTTCGGCCGCTAGGCCACACCAGATTTCGTTGCATACTTGGATAGCTGGTGGCGCCCCGCTTCTCACCTTCACGCCTTTTCCGCTGGGTGGCGTCGTCTCCTCTCGAGTGGCGAATTGTCGGTGGACGACAACTAGTTCCTGTTTGTCAACACGGCGGGAGTGGAAGCACTGTAATACGGCAACTTCGGCTGTCAGTTTGCTTTCCAGTGCCACCTCTCGTCACGATTGATCAGAAGGAATCACGACCGTTAATACGGAAACCCTCCGATCTGGCTTATCTTCCATGAGACATGACGGCATCGAGATACCACATTCCTGAAATGCGTAGCAACTCCACCGTGTTCTCGACGAATACAAGGTGTGTCAGAAAAGTAATATGGCTGATTTGTTTTTAATCACTGTACTAGCTTTAGTGTTTTATCCTTTCAAAATAGTTTCCTTTTTGAAAGCTACATGACGGACAAAGGCGTTGCTTTTATTTTTCCTAGCTGCGCTGGAAGGCCTCTGCTGGAATACGGTTCTGCTTGTCGGTTATACTCTTCTGCGTCTTCTGGTTTTTATTTGAAGTACCGGATTGGCGTCAGTTTTAAGCGCTTTTCTTTTTGCCTGGACAATAGGAAGGAGTGACAGGAACTCATATCCGGCAAATAATAATTTTACTTTTCTGCCAAAATGCATTGCTGGGGGTAGCCGTGTGGCTGGAACGTTGAGGTGGTGCAGCCTGCAAGTGCGTGCAACGCCTGATTGCGCACGTGTCGCCCTGTTTGTGAGTCTTCCAAAAACTTCCTGATAAAAACGTTTGATCAACAGTTTGTCCGGGAGGCACAAGTTTCTCGAAGACGATCCCCTGATTTGTCATATAAAAAAAGACGACCACCAATTTCATCGGGATTTACTCATTCTCGCTTTCTTGGGACGAGGAGATCTGAAATGGGGCACTTTCGACTTTGGCGTTTTGTCTCGGGATCATTCTCAAATATCCGTGACTTAACCCTCGTGATCATGCGACTGAAGCAGTTTGGATCCCTCTCAAGATGTCTCAGATGATCAAAAAACAAATCCCTCTGATTGGTCTTCTACGAATTTCTGAAAAATTTTGGAACCATTTAGGCACACACTTTTCTCATGCCCAAACCATGGAAACCGACACTTAACCCACTACTGATCATTCTCAATATCGAATGATGGTGACCTTACAAGGGTCCTCACTCTTTCCACATTGTCGTTTGTTTTCTGAGGTTGAAGATCTTCCCGCACGAAGTTCGCCGTCTACTCTTTCTCGGCCCCTAAAAACATCTAGTGCCATCTGAAAACTTGTTCCCCAGATAGGGAATGTTCTTTCTGTAACTTTTTATTTGTCATAGTAAGCAGATTCGTCAAGTTTCACACAAAATTTAATGGCACAGCTTTGCTCAAAATTTTGCCAAACCGGAAAAACAAAACTTCACTTAAGACGCTGTTAACATTCACGTAGCAAACAACAGTGGGTTAATGCTTGTACCGAGTTTACGGGAGGTGTTAGCCTCACTGCCATGTGGAGGGAAAGGCCTGGAGAAGCGTTGTCGGTTTGCGCACATCGTTGTCATTCTCACTACTTTTCTGCCTTACCTAGTATTAAGTATAAACCGCAAGTAAGCGATTTGGCGAGCGACGAGACAAGCGACGGCGACGAGGCAAACCGCCTGAAAGCGACGGGAGTGAGCGCCTACTTTTCAGTGTTGCCCGGGTGCGCGTGGCTCGTGAACTCGAAATCTGCTTTCATGATCAACGTCTTTATCTACAGAATGATATCACTTCGTTATTGAAGCAGCGAATCGCAACACGCGAAGCGCATCTCTCATTCAGTGGAACTAGCGGTGAGCATTGCTTGGAGTACAATGTTTACCTCTATCGCTCCACCTTATCGATGAATCTGTTCACGTCAAAGCGCTGCTTGTCGTCCGGGGTTACTACCCATCCGATCCGCTGGTCAAACGAAGCTTCTCAACAACACACGACCCAGAACAGCGCCGCGCAGTCTGCGCGAGCAAAGTTGCCGCGCGAAAGTTGCCGCGCGCGAACCAGTAGTGACCTAAAGCAGTACGTTTCGTGCTATTGACCAATCGCTTCAGCCACTTCAGGGGCGTTGAGCGACGTTTTCTAGAAATCCAGAACCGAGCGACGTGACGAGTGACAGTGAGAAATCTTCGCCCCTCGTCGCTGACTCCTGGACGCTTGTCGCCGTCAATCGTCTCGTCGCTCGCTAAACCGCTGACATGCGGTTCAGCCTTTACGGTCATGCGATGTACGGTGTGTGCAGGAGTACTCATGATTAATAATAATAATAATAAAACTGCTTGCATTGACAATTCTTTTTTTTTTTGTTAGAACACAAGGAAGGCAGGACGATAACAATACAGGGCACGTATAAGCTTTGATTTCTGTTAGTTTTCTTTCTCTTGTGTTTTGAACCTACGACGTTAAAAAAGAAGGGATTGTGCCGCTTCCGGGACATACGGAGTCGTGGTACCAGTTGATTCGAGCGTATTCCCGCGGAACATATGAGCTGAAACATCCAATTCGGTCTTTTTCTGCGTCTGCTCTTTCCACAAGCTTTGTTAGCTCTCAAATTGTCAACAAGCTATAAAAAGAGGCAACTAAACTTTGCGTTTTATCGTTAGTTTGAACTAAAACTATTTCAGAATCCGACAGATTTGCCAAAGAAGCAGGAAAGACTGTATCAGCTCATATTGTCCGCTGTAGTACACCGACTTGGCCCCATAATTTCCCGCGCCGCGCGATGTGATGTGGAGTCGCCGAGAGACCTTGTGGGTGATTTTTCCCGAAAAGGTCTATTTGACGAGGGCATTCGCGCACGGGATTCGGGCGTCGTCCGCTAATCCCACCTCCCTGAACTCAAACGAAATCTTTCTGACGCTCGGAGTTTGCGATGAAAATGTGAACCTCTGTACACATCACCACGTCACGTCCTAACCTTAATTGAACAGGCTCGAATCGACAGAGCAATCAAACTCATAAAAAAAAATCTCGAGGACGCCTAAGCTTTTTTTATGAGTTGTAAATGCGAAAGCATTCTCAGCGCCGAGAAGATCTAAACGGCCGCATCGCCGGCAGGAAATGCGGCGTTGTTCCGCACAGACCTCCCTGGCTCGCTGGTGACTGCTGCGCCGCTGGGTGCAGGCAGCGCCGGTGTGCGAAGCTCAGCGCAGTGCGTGCTGAAATCACGTCTCCTGTCATAATCATCATCGCTCTAGCTGCGGGTAACGGTTGACGACGTTAGACCTCAAAGCGTAACGTTAGGCCTAACGTCAGACCAGCGCATACCCGCGTCGCTCCTCACGTCAATCAGATGCGCGCACCGGTTGATGACGTTAGTCCTCAAAGCGTAACGATAGGCCTAACATTAGGCCCAACGTTAGGTCTAACGTCAGGCCATCGCATATCCCCGCGTCCCCCTTTCCACTGCGCCGCCAGCATTTCGACTGGCTCCTTAGCAACGATGACGTTGCTGCTGTAGAGCAGGGGTCGGCCAGGCTGACCCAGCCCAAGAGCCGCAAAAGAAACAACGAAACTTCCAAGAGCCGCAGGGGGAGGGGGGGCAAATTTAAATTTTGTTCAAAGTCAGATTATACGCATGAGTGCACAAGGCTGTACCACAGTACGTATGGGGCTTACACAAGACTGCCAAACCGCGAGCCGTACTTTACTCTGCCTGAAATTCCTTCTTTTTTTCCTGGGGAAACGCAGAAAGAGGCGGGGGGGGGGGGGGGGGTCCCCTTACGAGGGATCCGCGAGCCGCACTTGGACCAGCAAAGAGCCGCATGCGGCTCGCGAGCCGCGGTTTGGCCACCCCTGCTATAGAGCCACATGGCGCGTCGCAGCCATTGGGAATTTAGGTGCAGTTTCGTTGCTACAGACAACGCCGGCTTCGCTCCAATGGACAGTTAATGCTCTAGCATTAACTGCCCAAGGTGCCGCCGCCAGCTTAATCATACCGGAGCCGTATATTGGGACAGTCTGGCTGGTAGACGTGGCGACAAAGGCGTTGGACAGGAGAAAAGCGAAGGAAAGGGGGAGAACGCCAAAGGAGCGAGAGAGTAAGGAGGGAGCAAGGATGAAACGACCGCCATTTTGACACAACACGCTTTTGGGCACCGAGCACAGTTGAGGCTACGCGTCATCTGCTACGGACCGACTTCTTTTTCGCCTGAATAAAAGTTTGCAGTCAAACATCGAGAAAACTTCATTCGTTATCATTCGTCATATGACCCCGGTCTGGCTACATGAAGAGCTCGTTCAGTTTTCTCCGCCCTTTGTGCCCTGGCTTAGACATCGGATAATGGAACACCCGCAGCACCGCTAACGATCGGACTAAGGAATATCAGTTGCCATCATTAAAAAATTAAGAAAATACAATGTGTAGCCAAGCACGAGTGTTCTCAAATCTAAATGAATTTACCCGCTGCATTTGAACACACAAATAAGCAGTATAGTCTTTGCAGCGAAGCCGACCTGCGGAAACTGCGTTTGGTCGCTCTGAGAACGTGGGAGCGATTTCGATCACTTCTAGAGAAGATACAACAAAAAAGTGAGAAATCGCATCAAGCCAATTGAATGTTCATATGATCGGCAGCAATAATAAAAACAAAAGAACAAAATAAAAAATGGCCTTTTTCGACAAAGTTGGTTCAAAATATCGGTTAATTTCATTTTCGACGATATTTAAAATTTTATATAAAAAATTCTGTGACAATAAAATAAACTAAACTTATGCCCGTCGATAGCCCATGTATAAGGCTACACCCGCATAGCATTTGGTAAGCAACAAATATAATAACTCATGAGTTACAAGGCTCTGAAGATTTCACCGGATCGCCAAAGAGACGATGTTTGGCATTTTTACCTCAATAAACAAATATACAAAAGTAGTTTTATTTGAACTAAAAAATAGTCGAAATAACATACAAGAGCACAAAAAAACTACTGTGAGTTTTGTATGCTTTCCGTATTCATACCAGCGTACAGAACTGGGTGAAAAAATCACGGAGTAAAAAACAGTATTTCACCCTGCTCCACCAAATATATTTTTGTGAAGCAAAATATTTTTTAAAAAAATTTTGAAAAGCGGTTTTGTTTTTTCCAGAAATGGGGCAATTACATATATTTTTTTTTTTAAAATCGAAAGACCAATTTTGACAAGCGTGTTTGATTTTAAATGAAACCACCGTATAGGCACTTGTATAGGTGCCATATAGAATGCAACGTGGTAGAGCTTGGCTAAAACAAAAGAATACTGACACAACTACAAGGAGGACAGCAACCGACGTGGAATATGATTCGTAACTAGGAGCGTCTCCCCATACACACGTACACACACACAGACACACGTGCAGACAAACACACGTTCACGCACACCCACACTCACACATCTAAGTAGGGAAGTGCATATGTCTAGCAGTTCACAAACGTGCGGGCTCTCGTTTGGTTGTACGTGCGACTGGGTGTACAGGCGTGGTTATACGCATGAACAAACACAGCTCTAGAGATAGCTTATTGTCAACGCTACATTCTGAATGTTGGTTGATAACTGGTTTGGAGCAGCGGGCACTAAAATTACCACGTCACATGCCATTCGGCTATTCCATGTTGAATACAGAGGCTCTCCCTCTCCGTCCTCCACAAATGTCACAGATTGTCCGAAGCACATACAACGCATAAAAAGATAAGTCCGGATTTTTGTGGGGTATTTCGATTTGTGGTGATTTTTGTCTTTCAAATAAATAGCAAATTCCTCCAGTAATTATCCACTTTCACGCGTATGCTTTATTCTATCACAAAGTGCAAAATTTACGATGTAATTAGATGCAGTAGATTTCTAATACTCAGATTTTTTTCTCTCTAGCTCATTAAAAAAAGTTATTTCTTAGAACTTAATTTTTTCCAGTCTAGATTTTAACATAATATTTTGAAATCAAAAATACCTTTCAAGCGCTTTACACATCAACTTTATTTATTATTTCTTTTTTTTGTATTTCTTTTATCTGGCCTTCGCATATTACGCAAAAATGAACAAAAACGAAATCGTAGGGCAGATCTTGATTTAGCAAAAACTTAGGGCACTCGTAGTACTGGGTAATTTCTGAATTGCAGATTTTCCTCTTATATTTGCCTAAGCACATACACGCTGCGCAAGCGCGCATATGAAATATCCTCACTATAGCGGCAAGCATCGTGTAATTCAATTACCATATACAAAAAAAAAAGTGTTGTGTTGTCAGTGAAATCTCGCTAGTGGGTAGACATTATACAAAGTCAACTAATTCAAATCATAAAGTCAAATAAAACAAAACAAAAATCTGCGTCTGCCGTTTTCATTTTAGGCCGCCTTCACATTGCTCGTTACAACGCGCATAAAGACGCGGAATTCTCCGCGGAGATGTATGACAGATTTATCCGCGGACACGCCTGAGATGGTGTCTGCGGACTTTCTTTTTGTATGATGTGTGAACGGCGAGACCGCGACTTTACAGCCAGTCTAGCGCTGTCTATAGCTATGAAATTCCAGCCCCGTGATCACCTCGTTAGTTCATTGGACGTGCATAGGGAACCGAAAAAGTAGAGTGGATGCAACATGATCAACTTTGCGCGAATTCGTCACGGCATGGCGGATACTGAACACAAGATATAAGAAGCTACAAAACGAAAAAACAAAAAAACGATTAACCTTGGACGGTCGAGTTTTTTTCCCCGAAAATGTTTCCCAGTGGCCGGGTTTTTGTATCCAAAAGAATAGTATAAAAAATTGTCAATGCATGTTTTTCGTGTTTTTTTTTTCTAGTGGGAGCACGTACAGTGCTCGCAGGCGGTTTAGGATTAGAAGCATCAAATGCAAAATATTGAAGGCTAAAAGTTGTCTGCTTCCTTCCGTTCGGTTTCACCTCGGCGTGTCTGCTTCCGCGACATTCCAGCGGTTTCAGATTCCTGACCGGAGGTACTTTACAGACCTTCTCCGTACGTACGAAGGGCTCTCATCCTCTGAAGTCAATTCCTAAAAGCGTTGGAAGTCTAGAACGGAAGAGCCAGTGCTCCCATTGGCACTAGCGCCAGAGCGGCTGGCATGCGATGTGACTATCACGTGCGCGGAGCGTCTAATTTGCGATCTATAAATAGCACAGTAAAGCGAAACACTCTGCGCATATAACGTTTATAGTTCGCCAAAGTCATAACAAATAGCGACACCTCCCGAGGTGCGCGCAGTTTAGCATTTAGGCGGGCACTTTCAAATGTGTAATCACCGACGTACATGTACGGCAACGACCGTCAAAGGGTTTAATTAAGGTCCCAATGACGTCATAGCAGGGCCACTGTACGCGGGAGGGTAGGGCCATGCTCTTTCTCGTCACCAGTCTTCGTCCTATGATCCCTTAAATTGTTGTCTATACTCTCTTGCATTTGTGCTTCGGCGTCAAGCTGTGGCAGCGCCGAAGATACCAAAAGCACAAAACCTATAAGGAGTACTCACTGGACGCCATATTTGAGGTCAATGTTTAAAGCGCATGCTCACAACGAGCTCACATTAATAGGCTGCTAAGACCAGCAATCTTGATGGTGCGGAATGCACGTTGCAAAAGAACTGTGGAAGCTCGCCGTCAGCACGCGCTCAGCTGTCGCGCACACGGATATGGCCGCCAGTGAATACTCCCTATTAAATGAATGCGGCCGCCTTGTTTGCTGCCAAACGAAATACTCGCCGCTCTTAGACGTTAATTCACGAGCTGCAAAATAGAATCTCGCGGAAAAAAGATCTACAAGATAAATGTATTGTTAGGGTCTTCAATACAGCTTTAAAGTGAAGGAGGCAAGTCTAGCTTGAACGTAGATAGGGTATGCACTTGACGTATTTTACTGCGAAAAATACTCTTAAAGTATTTCGGAAACAACGTGTTTTCTTTCATTTCTTCTTCATCTTCATTGTCGCTTAGTGCGCATATACGTTTTATTATACTTGGTTTCACGCTTCAATCTTTAAATTCTACCCGTAGCACAGTTTATGCCCTTTGTTGATACGCGTGGATTTCGCGATATTAATACACGACCAAATGTTTTGTTTCGAGATTTGTTTTGTTGGCATCCTTAGAAAGCATAAACCACTCAGGGAAACGGGATTGAATATCGAAATGATACAGGTTTGGCCATAAAAACAAAATACCTGCCTGATGTCGTGTACAGATCCTTTCATAAAACAAAATTTGAATAAATGTAAAAAAAAAAACGATATACGGGTCAGATTGGTACGAAAATACCTATAAAACGAGGCACATTCTTCTTTAATCAGGAGCAACAAAAGTATTACGCTTCCACTTTAATTTTTTTTTACATAAGTACTTTAGCAGGTTGGTGAAGTACATAGGACACTGCTTCCTAGCTCACAACAATATCCGGCGCATCGCTAAAAAAATAATTCTGTGTCTGTAAAAAAAAAAAAAAAAAAGAACAAACTAATTTGAAAGACGAACTTGGGTCTATTCAGGAGATACCCTTTCAAAATGCATCCGTTTGTTAATTTGAATGAAAGTCTAGAACGTCGTTTGTTGATTTTTTTTTGCCCGAGCATAATTTCCGTTGAGATTAATGCATCTAATTATTACAGTTTCCTTCAAAGCGCTTTCAGAAATAAATTTCCTGAACCAGAGCAAACGACACGCCTGTAAACACCGCGATCTTGCTAATAGAGCTCGGTTAGCTGGTGAACAGTTTCTACTGCATCTCACCGTCACTAGAGCCGCCGCTAAAATTATAGGGATTCGGTTGGTTTCACGCGCGGCATCAAGTTGCACCGATTGTTCAAAAAGTTCCCGTGTACTGTCACAGTTTGAATTGTCTAACGAGGTTAACAACTTGTATTTATTTTTCATCGTTTACATCGTTTCATCAAATAGATTTCAAAGTATTTCCGAAACAACGAGGTTTCTTTTTTTTCATCTTCATTACTTGGTTTCACGCTTCAACTTTCAATTTTACCCGAAGCACAGATTATGCCCTTTGTTGATATGCATGGATTTCGCGATATTAAAACACGACCAAATGCTTTCGTTTCAAGATTTGTGTTGTTGGAGTCTATAGAAAACATAAATTACTCAGGGAAACGAGATGGGATATTAAAATAATACAGGTTTGGCCATAAAAACAAAATACTTGCATGGCGCCGTGTACAGACCCTTTTTAAAACAAATTTTGAACGAATGTTAAAAAAAAAAAACTATATACGGGTTAGAATGGTACGAAAATACTTATAAAACGAGGCACAGTCTTCTTTGATCATGAGCAACAAAAGTATTACGCTTCCACTTTAATTTTTTTTTTACATAAGCACTCCAGCAGGTCGGTGAAGTACATAGGACACAGCTTCATAGCTCACAACACATCGCTAAAAAAAATATTCTGTGCCTGTCAAAAAAAGAAAAAAAAAAGTACAAATTAATTTGAAAGACGAACTGGGTTCTATTCAGGAAATACCCTTTCAATATGTATCCCTTCTCTAATTTGAATGAAAGTTTAAAACGTCGTTCGTTGATTTCTTTTTTTTTGCCCGAACATACTTTCCGTTGAGATTAATGCATCTAATTATTAGTTTCCTTCAAAGCGCTTTCGGAAGTAAAGTTCCTGAACCGGCGCAAATGACACGCGTGTAAACACCGCAATCTTGCTAATAGAGCTCGGTTAACTGGTGAACAGTTTGTACTGCGTCTCTCCGTCACTAGAGCCGCCGCTAAAATTATAGGGATTCGGTTGGTTTCACGCGCGGCATCAAGTTGCACCGATTGTTCAAAAAGTTGTCGTATACTGTCGCAGTTTGAATTCTCTAACGCGGTTAATAACTTGTATTTATTTTTTATTTTCATGAAGGGCGAGAGAGGGGGGGGGGGAGCGCTGTACACCGTTTTATCAAATACTTTAGTAGGAGAATACATTCTACTTTGCTGATTTGTATCAGAGCGCGCGCCTATAACGCCAAATCCTCCTCTAGGGACGGGGAGACGCCGCATCCGAGAAGACGCTTGCGCATGGTGCCGTTCACGCGGTCGCTCCTTCGCGCATGCGCCGAGGGAAAGGGCTGCCGCCGACACACCGAGATGCCGGATTCGCCGAGAGAGCAGAGACGGCTGCAGTCTCCGCTGTCTCGAGGGCCGTCCTTGACGAAAGGTGGCGGTAGCCACACCTCAATTCTCAATGTGGGAAAACACCGAGGTTTAAGCGCATCCGGCCGTTCCAACTACGCAAAAGCTGTTCGGCGCCAAGGTCATCGGGGTTTTTGGGGAACGAAATGTATTTTCCAGTAAAGTGTTTGGTTTATCACATGTCAGAGCGCTGTTGAAGGTTCCAAAGCCTAGAAACACTGACACCGGTACTGAAAGTGCAAGTCTCGAGGCATTCGCTGTGCTTGATTGGTTTAGCTGACAAAAGAGACGCACAGAAAGATGAGGAACACTATCAAGTTTCGCTTTTGACGTTCTTTGAGTGGTCTCACCTGCTCGTAGCGAAGACTGCACTTTGACTCAGGAAAAGACAAAGAACAGCTTGACACCGGTAAAGCGTTTAATGCTCTTATTAGTGTGTTTGGTTGTGCGTGTGTGTGTGTGTTTGTTTTTGTGCATTCCTGTTTGTCTTAATCCCGTTAGTTACCATAGAATAGGGTACGGAAGTGACTGTCACGGTTTTATATAAATATATATATATTTCACTTGAAACTTCGGTAAGCCGTTAAGCCAATCTACAGCTTTTGACGTGATCGGATTAACACCGAAAGTCTTAGGATAGGAGCCTGAGTCACGTTATTATTACACAAGACCTTGTGTGACCTCTTATTTGTTTTTGTTAAATAAAAAAAGGAAACCAGCAAATTAAAAAAAGAAAACAAATGCGTGTAGCTGCAAAGTCAACGAATTGCGTTTAGTTTTTACTCGTTTTTATTTTTGTTTGAACCTAAACGTTGCGCTCGATAGTGCTGTGCTACTGGACGTGTTGCCCTCGAAGACGGGATCAACCAAAGCTCCGCTAAATTCAGCGGCTTCCAAAATTCGTTTTTCGACCGCTTTTTTTTTGTATTATCAGAAAAAACAATATGATTTCTAAACTCTTTGCCCGTTTTCTCACGTTGGACGTGCGTAGCTTAGTGCCTTCGGTGCACCTAGAAGACAAGGCCGCCCCAATCTCGAGTGTCACGGGCCTTTCGAATCCGCCCGCTCGTGGGCTTCCGAGCCTCTTCTTTCTTTTCCCTTTCCTTTATCTCGTCGTGCGGCATTTCCCTCTTCTTCCTCTACAAACCATAGTACCAGATGCTTTTTTTAATGATAATATTTGAGTTACAGAGTGCTCCACGCTCGAGAGACTGGGACAGACCGCTCAGTTCTTGGATCCCTCGCCGTCAGCTCGCTTCATGCGCCGTTGGGCTAACGCGCGACAAAGCCTGTTTCACGTGCTGTGTTTATTTGGTGAAGTGATATTTGTAGTAGGACATTTTACCAAAGCTTTAAACCGCATGTGGCACGCGTAGTCGTGCCAAGAAAGACTTTTGGAGCTGAGGTGTCGAAGTGGTCGGATGGTGGTGTGCTGTTCTCTATCCCGTACAAAAAGCTGAAAGAAGAAAATAGAATATCCAGCGCTATGCCGCACTACAGCGTCTACCACGGCGAATAGGGTGTCTTTTTTTATTATGATTCGGACAAAATAAGACTAAGCAAGGAAGATCTCATCAAATTGAAAAAGGAAAGCGAAATGCGAGAACCCCTCGTGTGTGTACTAAACACTTCAGTGAAAGCAACTCCACGTATCCTCTTGGTTCCAATGTGTTCTGTGAGTGTTGGTCTCTTATTAGTTCCGAGTTGATTCCTTTTCTTTTAATTTTGTAAACCAGTAAACAAACATTTCCTCAAAATAACTGGCAGGAAGAAGTGGAGGCGGGCGTCCGGAGTCGTTTCGACTAAATCCCTGCTTATTCACCCGGCCGACCCGAAACGTGCGAGACCCCCTCGCGATCGAAGTAATCTAGTAAATCAGTGACACTTCAGCGTCCTAGAAAATGAGGAATATACCTGCTATAAATTACTACCGTTTGTATGTTTCGTTTTTGAGAACCAAAATGAGCATAATGCGTGATGCGCTCCTCTGCGAGCGATCTTAAATTTGTAAACAATTCTTGGTAAAAATAGGATAGAACAAATTAATCCATCGCCGGAATTTGCCGGGCCATGGCCGACAATTTAAGAATTTATGAAAAATTCTTCTTTTCTTTCGAGCAGAAGTAGTGATGTGACAAACGTCTTTGCCGCGTTTTCGATTCGGGAGGAGCTACAGCGTCAGTTGCTGACGAGCATTTGCTCGGCAGCAACTGTCGAGTCACACCTGGATAGAAGCGTCGGTATCGGCAAGCTCAATGCAGCTAAAACAAGTGTGCGGCGCTTTCCAACGCAACTGTGCGCACGTGCAAAGCTAAGAAGACACTACGTCAATTACTCTGGTGAATGCAAAACCTTTTTCTAAAGCGGCCTCCACAGATCCAAAAAAAACAAAAAAAACAACAAGAGTCAGAGAGACTCTGAATAGCCCTGACGCACGCCGCGCAAGCTGTAATGTAATGCTCCAGGTTTGTTTTTGAACATTTTAAAGTTTTTCTAATAAAAAAGCAACTTCGAGGCGCTGTTATTTATTAGAAAGATTACTCACAAAAACGTTATACGCGTTTCTTTAATAAATAAACCGTTTTAATCTGCATAGTTGCGAACTAACATAGCCACTCCGTGCTTTGACATAGCGCGTCGTCTGCTCGCATCTTACCAGCTGCGTCGCAGGAGGGCGCCCGCGAGGCGGCGGAACCAGAAACATCTAACCACCTGTAGCGCGGACGTGACGGGCGTTTCACGTTCCTCCGTCTTGCATTTGGAAGCCCATATGAGCAGCTCGCATTGGCGTTCAGGAACTGAAACCAGGCCTGAATCGAACTCCAAAAACTCTTCCGCGCCGGGAGCTGCCCCGCTTTCCAAGATCTTTGCAGGCAGAAGCGACGATGCTTTTTATATCTCCCATCTATCTGTGTGATCAGGTAATCCGTGAAAGGAAGGAACACGGAGCGCTTAAAATGCTCTTCCGTGCTTCTAGCGGGAATGTTATAGCGGTGACGTTGCTGACTTGTCACTCGCGGCATCTGAATTTCAACTTCCGCTCTCTCGGCCATTTTAATGGCGGCTTGGAATATGGCCTAGTGTTTGTGGGTGGACGTTTGCTCTGATTTTCCAGCGTCGAATTTTTTTTTTGTGTGTTGCGGTTTAATGTTTTGTGACAGTATAGCTTTTTTTTTTTTTTGTCTGGCCGGCACGCGTTGGTAGCGCAGTGCTACTTCAAAACGCGGAGGAGTGTGCTGTGAGGAAGCTTTTAAAGTTGGTGGGCCGCAACTGCGACGACGGTAGAACAGGGAGCCCAAATGAAGGCTGCAACATTTAAAAAAAATAACAATGCAACTTCACCCGTTTTATCTTAACAGCGCCTCCCTAATCTTTGCGTGAGCGTCCGTAGCGCCGAGTTTACGCTGCTTCGTCATCGGGGGGGGGGGGGGGGGGATAATACATTTCAAGTTTGAAATCCTCCCGAAATGAAATCCTGGCTACGCCAGTGTCCTCACGTGATCGAATCTCGGCGAATAGCGACGCGGCGGCGCGTGGAAAACTGACGCGCAACTCTGGCTCCCGTAGGGAGCCTATACAGCAACTCTAGGGAAATTATGCCAACACTGCGAGCTGCGAGTAGTGTTTGCGGTTATGTGTTAAAAGTAGCGGCCTTATCAGTAACGCGTTACTTTTTTTTTGATAACGTAGTAGCGTACTTGTTAGGGTTATAAACAGTAACGGATAACGTAGTTACACTACTCGTTACATATTCTTCCCTCGACTTTACAAAGAAAAATAATCTTGCACTTCAATTTTTGTTTGTTGTGTTTTTAGGCGCCAAGCCTTTCGAACTTGCTCCCCCCACACACCTTCTAAATTTTGTCTCTCTTCATGGAAGTGAGAGAAACAAAATCTAGGTGGAATCGTAAAAAAAGATTAGGTAATTATGTTAAGTTTCTGCCTGGACATAACATGTCTTGAAGTAGGGCTCTTATGCATACTTGTAACGTCGAAACAGTAAAACTTTTAATTCACAAGTAGAACTAACGCAAAAGTCACGTGTGTTATCCTTTATCGGTAATGGTAACGCGCTCCTTTTATTTTTAAGGTAACGTAGGTCGGTAAAGCGTTCCCTTTATTGCCAAATATAGAATACCGCATTTCATTACTTTCTTTTTTCTAACATCTGCAACACTGCGTCGAAGCTACATAATCAAGTTTTGAGAAAAAAAAATATTAAAAAAACCGCTAGTTTTTTTATTATTTTAGATTTTTTAATGCAACGAAGAAGTCTCTTGGTAAGTGGTGTTGCGTGGGAGTATGCTTGAGCCATACGAGTGCCAGTAAGCTTGTGGAAAGTGAGAAACATTCCTGCCTAATATCGTTGCACAACCCTTTTAAAGGAAAGCTGAAGAAGTTCTTGAAAAAGAAAAACGAATTAAAGGGGAATTTTAGCGTATTTTTTCCTGTGAATTTGAATATCACAAGCATTAGATCCGAACAAGTCAATAGACGTCAAAAAACCCGGAAAAAAAAACGAAATAAAAAAACGCTGGGTGTGAGGTCATATCTTAGATGTTTCAACTGACTTGCGCTTCCCGGCTGTGAGAGAACGCGTGCAGCGTTTTTGATTGCTTGGGTAAGGCTTGCGGAAGGCGCGGGAAGGTTGTGAGATCTCTGTGTAATACGTCACGGTTCTCTCCTCCCACCGAACGCGCGGGGAAGGAAGAGGGGTTTCAGCGGTATTTTGAAAGGGCTGTTGTGGCCACATTGCGCGTCAATTTGAAATATAATTTTGATATTTGTGATCCTGCAGGCCAGATGAAGACGATTAACGCGTTTTCCCTGAAATACAGAACCGCTTCAGTTTCCCTTTCAGCTGTCAGAAACTATGACTGTGTCGTTTTGTAGTGTTTCAGGCCCGCTGTACTTTACTGAACAAACATTGGGCGAACAGCCGACGAACTTTGCTTAAGGGGATGCTGAACCAAAATCTAAATTCCACAAAACACGGCGGCAAAAGCGAGCAACGATATGCTACAAACACCAAAACATCACTCGTACAGCGATATCTCGAACGGAAGACCGTATTTTTCAAAGAAAAGGAGGCGCATTTGACAGATATGTTTACGTCTTGTTTCTCCGAGAAGGAGAGGGAACGGCCTCGCGTCTTCTCCGCCTCGCCGCCTTGCCGCCTTGAGGGGCGAAGCGAAGAGAGGAGGAAACGAGATATATTGACGTCACGCGCCTCGTCGACCTCGTTCAACCTCGACCGTTTTTTCCAGAAATACGGCTATCCATTAGAGATATCGCCTCACCAGTAGTGTTGTAGGGATTATAGCATCGCGCCTACAGCTCCTGCATTGTATTCTGAAATCCAAATTTCGGTTCACCATCCCTTTAAAGGGCAGCTCCGCCGTCAATTTGAGCGTCTTTATCGAAACATATTTTCGGAAAGGGTACTAAAAATGTAGCCTATAGCAGCGGTTAAATCATTAAAAAATTGTTTACATAATTTATAATCGTTAAATACGCTGAAACCGATACCGAAACTAACTTGCCACTCGACTGGTCCGCCATTTTGGCGTGACGTCACATATGGTATAAACACTCGCATGTGTGCAGTTTGAGCCTGGCCAGCCTGGCAGCAGGTCACTGTTCTGTGTTCGTGCCGCGGATAAAAGTGGACTCATCAGGCTCGTCTGAATCGAGCAACGATGAGGATATGCTGCTAGATTTTGAAGACGATGACGATAACCCGTTCTCATACGATCCGCCTGCATCGCCTCCGAGGGAGCCGCAAGCGGCGGCTGCATTCGTGATCCGCCGCCATGTGGACCGAGATGCCGCTTTCGAAGCGGAATGGTAAGGCAGCTTTTGTTGCTAGGACGCCAAGAAAAACTGATCGACGTTATGCCTTTTAATTGGAGGCACTTTTTGTTATATCTTGGGGTCTGACAATAGACAGTCTTAGTAGACCGTGCTTTCAAGCGACGCTTCCGTAGCGCGAGACCCTACGGCACAACACCAATTTCCTCCAGTCGCCATTACGCGCTCTTATAACTATAAACCGATAACACAAGCAAAAAGCGGACAGTCGCTAGCACCAACAAGCTACAAAGCACGCACCCTGACCAACATGTGACGTCACGGCAACATCAGCGCCATCATGGCAGCCTCCGTGTGCCGCTCTTGCTCAGTGTTGCCAGTAGGGCGGCAGCAAGTGATTTGGGTGTGTACATGTAAATTTCAAAATTCATTTTCTTCTAAGAAAATTAATATTTTTCCGAGATATTTTGTACGCGTGCTCAGGAAGGGCATCCAAATACATGGTGAAAATTTTATAGAAATCGGTGACCATCAAATTTACGGCGGAGTACCCCTTTAACGACACGTTCGCTTCCTGAGCCCGGCGCGACAATCACTGTTTTGACGCCGCGCGCAGAGCCACTGCCTTGGGCGAAATTCGTCGTTTTTCGTCACATATTCGCGCCACGCAATCTGTCTCGAGTTTGCCTGCAAACACGTCAACGCAGAAAAAAAAAAAAGCTTTCAGGGCATAAAAAAGAAAAAAAGAAATTGTTCCCTACAATGGCTGTCAGGCGATTCATTGTTGGCAACAACAGATGCGGAGTACGACGCTACCTTTCGTGAAACGCAGCGATTGGATAATAGTTCGGGTAGACGTTTTGCCCACTTATCACGTATGCCAACACAAAGCCCGCCGGAAAAGAGATGTCTGAACACTTATTTTTTAAAGAAAAGGGGAAAGGGGGGGGGGGGGCCTCTTGATACATGCGACCTCTCTGCGACAAGTCCGGACCCAGCCATATATTTACTTTGTTTATTTATTTCTTACATACGGCGTCCAAAGAGCGTTACATTAGGAAGCACACATATAAATTTCTTTCAAATATATAATAACGTATAATAACTTTCAGACATATAATAAAAAAACAACATAATAACGTTCAAGAATAGCAAAACAAATCCCGCTTAAAATTGCGTTAAGTTTTTGCATAGAAGCAGTAAATAAGCTGTAGCTAAAGGCACACTATAAAACTTGCTGGAGCTGTGAAAAAAAAAACTATTTTTTAAGATTACAATTTTACTCGGCAAACTATTCTATTTTGTGTTGGTCTTGCGTTGTCTCGCGTAGAGACGAATCAATATACATGTGATGTAATAGACTCCTTTCAAAACTTTGACAACTCTGTGCGCCTCGGGCAACAGTGTGCGCGCTCTCCATGGTGAAGGAATGTTTTTCTTCGGCCCGCTGGCTCTGCGTGAAAAAGTGGCAGGGCAAATGAAGTAACGCGGCTGTTTCCCGCCGCCGGCTGGAAAATAACCTTGCTAGCTAGCTTGCTAGGTATGAAACCTGAAAACAAAGATGGTGAGATGATGAGAAATCATGACAAATATGACAAATCATGATGTGTCTGCAAGTCCCCACTAAACTTGCATAAAAAGATACCCTCAAGGGAACCTAGTGCGGTGCTGTCCCAATTCTGCATGGAAGCATAAAGTAAGATGGTGTTAGTGGATGCCTCAATAACATAAAAAAGATTTAAAAAAAAACGCGCCCGCAAGGTAAAGATTTTTTTTTCGTGTGTTTATTGTTAAAGTGTAGAAAATGTTCGCAGGACTGATACGGGAATTCGACTGTTCGTTTAGCCTCGGCAATGGTATCTGTCTACCGATCAACACCAAACAAATGTGCGGTGAAATAACAACGTAGTGTATGAAGCAACTGCATACAAAATAGTGAGGCCGGCCGAAAGGCAACGGATCTGTCGGGTAAAACCAACGCTCGTTTATCCGAGTCAAACGTATACCTGGCTAACAGCAATAGTGAAGAAAACGCACAGCAGTATAATGCAGAACCAATATATTATCCTCATTAAGCAAATGCATGCGAATTCGTGAGGTTAGCCAAACGGTCGCGGCAGCGGACGGTCCGATAGGCATATATAGGTACTCCCGTCCGAATGTGTCAGTGTATCCATATTGCGTGCAGACCGGGACCCTGCACTGTGTTAGCATTTTCTCTGATGCCCTGGAGCGCGTAAACTGTCCTTAAAACAACACATGAAGCGCCTATAAGCTCGGTTGGCGCACAGCGAGGATGCCGACCTGCTTTCCTTCACCATGTCACGCAGCTGCCGACTGCCTCGCTGTTGCCATGGTTACCATGCCGAGACACACTGTTGCCAGGTTTCCTGCAAGGGGTCTGTATGAAACGACAACTTTATGGTCGCGATCACTGCGGCATGATACGTATGAAGGCTGTGAAAGAAGTTCGAGTTGTAATTTATTTTTATTTATGTTAACCTGTAGCGCCCAGAAGGCCTTATTTCAGGAAAAGTGAGAAGTACAAATATACAAATGTTCAAATTTTGAATAATAATAAAAAAAAACAAAGCACTCGCTGGGAGAGCTTCCTTGTGGACGAAGAGTTCACCATTCACCTCATTTCCGTTGAAGGCGCACCAGATGTCGGCCTCCTTTGAACAAAGTTCATGACTTGGATATCTGACAGTGGACGAGATGTGAAAGTAGGCTGCCCAGACAGCTTTGCGCGTATTCTCCAAGCTCCCAAAATTTCGTCTGATAGCCAAGCCATATCGAGTATGAAGCTTGTCTATCGCATCAGTCAGTCGCCCTCTACCTGAGAGGATTTTCACATCTGACAGCTTCTTCGCTTTTCTGTCTTTTTGTAATCTGCGCAATTTTGGCTCCCATTCATTTTGCACGTCTAATGCACTCTTGCTTAATGATTTCAACCGAATCACCATATGGCTTTGCTGTGGCGATGAACGGAGATCGCAGATAAAGAGAAAAGTAAAAAAGTGGGCTTGGTCCCTATCGACCATCTTTTCTAAATCACCAAATTTAATCTTTAAGATGTCGAGCCAATGCAAGTGAAGCACTGAATCATGTTCAGAAAGAAATAAAAATTTTAAATGCAAAAAAAACAAAAAAACAATTCTTCAAATGTTAGTTTACCTTGTTCCTTAAACACGAACCCCTAACTGCATGCTCGGAACCATATACTTAAAAACAACTCAGTGCCAACTGCCGAGAAAAAAGAAACGCACACATACGCAACGTTTCACTTGCTGAGGTTGCTGTGTAGAAGAAACATAATATCGCCAACGCGGACGAATCGCCTCTCAAATTATACCCGCTAATGAGAAGTCTCTCTCCGTTGGTGCACTTGATACTGGGATAGTATGCACGAAGTGAGCTACAAAAATGAGGTCCGGAAACTCGTGCTGGAGCAAGTTCCACTACTCCAGAGGATCCAATTCAGTCTCCTCATTATATACTTGTCGGTGATGAAGCCTTTTGCAGGCTTCTACTTTCTTGTGGCTTGTACGTTTCTGGGTTTTCTTTGCCCAGAGAACGTTTTCCGCTCTTTCCCTGTCAAACAAGAACACGCTTTCCCAAGTAAAGAATGCTCCTGCATTTTTACCTTTTACTAGGGACAGTATTCTTGGCAAGATAAAACGTTCTAAAGCAACAATTTTCTCCCCGATTGGCACCTGTTATCTAAGATAGTGATATGCCCCGCAATACATTCGATGATGCACTTCATAGTATCACTCACTTATTCACTCTACACTGTACGGCCGCACACGGTTCTGGGCCGCCTCGGCAAAAATGGATCCGGACCCGCGGATATCCGCATCTGATCCGCATCTGAAGCCACTTGTATCCGCATCCGATCCGGAATCCACCAAATCTGATTCATTTTTATCCGAATCCGCCAGTTTACTGCGGATATCCGAGGATAATTTGCGGATAATCAGGGCTGTATACGTTAAAGGATTTATGTTCGCGTTTGTTTTGCGTAGTCAATGGTAATATTTTTAATGAAGAAGTATGTAAAGTTAACTATATTCTATAGCTGGGGTACTAAGCTGCGGCTCGCGAGCCGCATGTGGCTCTTTGCGTGTTAAAGTACGGCACGTGGCTCCCTCCCCCCCCCCCCCCCGCCATCTTCCCGGTCACAGGAGCACTTCCTCAAAAAGAGAAATGGAATGCGTTTTAAATCGAAAGACAGATTGCGGTTTGTTACGTACAGTCTGCTTTTGACTCTCATATATTAAAATCAGTTTGAGTTTTGTTTATTGCTCTGGACAAAAGTTTCCCCCGCCCCCCCCCCCCCCCATGGCTCTTGGAAGTTTCGTGGTTTTGTTTGCGGCTCTTAGGCCGGGTCAGCCTGGCCACCCCTGCTATATAGAAATTGTGTTTTCTCGATTTGATTATTTGTGTACAAGTCGGACAACACTGTTCAAAAGTCAAAAGTTCGTTAAAAGTTTGACTTTTGTGCGCATGCGCGAACATTTTAAAACTAGCTTAAGTCACTTGGCGGAAGAAAAGTGCAGCCCTCATTGACGTTAACAAAATAATTAAAACATTGAAAGTACACGTATTTAGTTTTATACTGCCCAAAAGATTGGTAATCATTTTATACAATCTAAAATAAACTGCGTTATAAATTACTTGTTTAAAAATAATTCGACATTTTTGCGTAGGATTCAGAGGCAACACTGTCCATAAATCGAACTTGGTCGAATTTTGCTACAAGTTCAAAGGTTCGTCGAACTCGGGTTCGACAAGACGTTTGCGACACACTTACTTAACTCAAGTCTCAGACGGAAGAGAGAACGGAAGTGGAAGTGGGCAGATGAGTAAACCGGCTAGATCCAGGATCCAAACATCTGCGATCACCCGTGGAAGCCGAAGGTAGCCAATCCGATCCGCAGAGCAAGTCGTCAGCTTCTTATGCAGGGGCCGCGGTGACGTCAGAACGACGCCGAGATCTGATTGGCTCTGATTGAAGGGATAGTGGGTGAACCTCAATGCTACGATACCTCGAGGTCTACACACAATTTCTTTGCAATCAGCCAATAAGAGCTCGGCGTTCTGACATCATCGCAATCCCCGAGCAAGGAGCAGACGAATCCGCGCTCCGCATTCAATCCGTTCGTCGAATTTCGCCAGAAACTTGGAAGGTTCGACGAACTGGTCAAAACTCAGGTTTCGACGAATGTTCGCGACAATCCTAGTCGATATACATCTCCACGTAGGGGTGCAAGTTCCAGCGCCGCCTAGAATAAGACGTTCGAAGCTTGAGTTGCGAGCGGCGCAAACACCACCCCTGTCCATCGTCGCCGGTGTACTTCCTTTTACGACTCTGTGGCGCGCGTCGCAATATATAGGCAACTCACAAGCTGCGGTGTTTCGGAAACCTATCATAGTTTACTACCTATCCACGATAGTCTATAGCTATACGTTCCTCCCTGTATACAGTGGGGCTGTTCGCGTCCTAGTTTGAGGACGCAATCTCCGGCGTCGAGCCCTCGTCACTTGAGCGGCTATAAATAGCAGGTGGGAAAGGAGGACGCTCCATACCGTTATCGTGAAAAGCTTCGCGTACGATGCGTATGTGTAGGATTTTCGAACTTCAGGTATTTCTGTTTTCTTGTTTTTGTGTGTTTGGCGTAATAACTAGGTGCCTATTTTTTCGTAACATAAAATGGACGTTCGGCGTTGCTTATATCACCTATAGTCACTGACGAGTAAAAACGGCAAGACGTGTCTTCTGAACGCCTGGCCTTCAGCGCTTCGTGACTCTGAAAGATGCCAGTTGAACGTAGGAAGGTACACTAGCTCAGCTCATTGCCTTTCGCTGCTCTGTGCCATAGCCTCCTCTATACTTACAAAGCCTGGCAGTTCGATGACGGAGCCATAGAGTGCTCGGTCGCAGATCTGGAACGCGAGGGTCTGGTAGCACAGAGCATTAAAAGAGCCCTTTTTTGGGGAACCTGGACCTCAGTGCACAGCTTTTGCAGCGCCGAGGACCCGAAACACACCTGTTCACTCGGGAGAAGTGTGTTTCAGCGTCTCGCCGCAGCGGGGCGCCAGTCACGTGGCTCTCCTCTCATCCGTTGTCTGCCGCTCCACCTTTTCCATTTCGGCGGCCGCTTCTCGTGGCGATCTGCCAGGCTTTTTCAATACAGAAGAGGCTATGCCCTGAAGGATGCCAGTTGAACGTAGGAAGATACACTAGCTCAGCTACAAGCAGTCACAATGCTCACTGCCTTTCGCTGTGCTGTGCATGCACGCCGCGCGCACTCGAAGTGCACGAAATGACGAAGCGCTGTCGAAGCTATAGTCCGTTTCACCTTATGTCAAGAGCTCGTTGCATGTTGTACCGCAGAGAAGGCTACAAGCGCGAGCTCGTAGCGTTGGGAGCTCCTCTTAACGCACGAGAGCTTGTGCCGCCGAGATGTGCCCTAGAGCAAGGAGCTCGCGCTTGTAGCCTTTCCTGCGGTACATTTTTTTAATTATTTATTTACATATACATACAGGCAGCGGCGCTGCCCAAGCAGGGGAGGGTTACAAAAGGGGTTTAGTCAATTGGCGATCTGCGCGACCGAAAGCGTCGCTGTGGTCGGCCTTCCACGATTGTGCCGAACACTGACTATGACGTCAGAAAAGGATTTATAATCCACGGAAATAAGAGGAATGAAAGAACTTTATTTTTGACGGTGTTGGCAGTGCTCCTTTGAGAGCGCAATGATTTCAAGCTTCCACCATGCTATTTACAAACACCATCAAACTTGTTGTTCGCAAGGTAAGGACGTAAAAAGGGGGAACCATAGGAGGGCGCCACCAAAACATCTCGCCGCTAATAGATGTTCGAATTGGTTGACATCAGAACATTCCACAAGCAATGACGGCAAACAGTTCCATTGTTCAATTGTGTTAGGGAAAAATGACTTCTGAAAAAGGTTTGTTCTGGTATAGTATGGGCATATGACTTTGGAGTGATTTAGTCGAGCTGATCTTTGTGGCGCAGGGGGAAGATAGGTGTCACTTGATAGACAAGATGAATTGTTATAAAGTAAGTAAAGAAACTTCAGCCTAGAGATTTGTCGGCGAAGGTGGAGCGATTCGAGCTCAAGCTGCTTTAACAAGTTGGTTACTGATGATGAAGTGTGGTAGTCAGATAGGATGAATCTTGCAGCAAGACGTTGGATCCGAGCCACCTCCGCAATGTCTTTCACAAAAAAAAAGGGTCCCACACAATATAGGCGTACTCTAGAAATGGGCGAACCAGAGAACGATAAGCTACAAGTTTCACAGCCGAGTGACACCCTTTGAGTTTTCTTCGAAGAAAGCATAGCTTTCTGAACGCTTTGGCGCATATGTTGTTGATGTGCTGGTCCCATTTAAGGTTGTTTTTAATTGTTAGACCTAAGTATTTCACAGAGGAAACTTCTTGAATGCACTGGTTGCCAATATGGTAAATGTAGGAAAGGGGCTTTTTTTGTGTAGTCGGTGTCATTGAGACGGTTTTAGAGAAGTTAATTTTTATTTTCTGGAGGTCGCACCAGTCTGCAAGTTTACAAGGTTTTCCATTCAATGTAGTCTGACAGGAAGAACTTTTGCCAAGAGTATACATTACGCAGTCATCCACGAACAATTTTACACTAACACATTCATCAATATTTTTGGAAATGTTGTTAATATATTGTTAATATAAATAAAAAAAAGTAACGGTGCGAGCACGGAGCCCTGTGGTACACCAGACAAGACCTGTAGATTATCAGATTTAGAGCCATTACGTTCAACGAATTGAGAGCGGTTTTGTAGATAGGCCTGCATCCAACGAACCAGCCTGTCAGGAAGTCCTGCCTCTTCCAATCTATCAATCAGCAGATTGTGAGGCACGCGATCGAATGCCTTAGATAGATCTAAAAGAATTGTGTCGATTTGGTGACGATTGTCGATCGCGGCTGCAAAATCGTGGACTACAGATATTAGCTGAGTCTGTGGAAACATTTCTACGAAATCCGTGTTGGTTCTTGTGAAAAAATTGGTTGACTCTAGGTAACGAGATATATGGTTAGCGATTATATGCTCAAGTAACTTGCAACATCTGCTTATTAAAGAAATAGGTCTGTAATTTCCGGAGTCTAATTTGTCGCCTGATTTAAATGCTGGAACTACTCTAGCCGTTAGCCAATCTGCTGGTAAGGAACACTGATTAAGTGAGGCAATGAAAAGCACGTAAAGGTACTCGGAGACTATTTCAGAGTAGCGATGAAGAAGAATTTGGTATAGCATCAGCACCGCATGATTTCTTTACATTGATATTCAACAAAGCGGAAATATGCCCTCATGACTGAGCACCACATCTGGCATTTTAACAGAAGCAGATGAAGAGGCATAATTGTCAATCACAATCAAAAAGGAATCGGGTGTAGTAAACGCTCTGTGAAAACGGACATTGAACTCATTTGCAATTTCTTTACCGTTAGTTGACACAAAACCATTAATTCTTAGTTCGACTCGTTCACTAGTATCAGATAGAAAGCGCCAAAACTTTTGAGGTGATTCTAATAAAAAGGAAGCAAGAGTTTTCCCATAAAATTTATCACGTGCGATGCGTATTTGACTCAGTAATTCGTCATTGAGGACGTTCAGCTCCGAGCTATATTTAATTTTTGCCTTTCGTTTGCGTTCGACACGCCTCTTAAGGTGAATAATCTCACGGTTAATCCATGGATTGTGTCTTTTGATTGGTTTTCGACGGATCGGAACAAACTGATTGATGCAGGACGTGACGAGGCTTTTGATCATAAGGTGAAACAGAGTATAGGAAGCTCGAGCCAGAGGGGGGACAAGTTCTGCCGCTGTCTCTTTGTCCGTGACTATATAGACCATTTTCATGGCAAACGCCACCAGGCAGTGTTCCAGTCTTTGACGTCCATACCTAAAAATCTTCCGGTTCATAAAAAAAATGTTCACCTTAACATTGCTGTTTAAAATGTCCACGTGACGTTTAACCATCGATTCTCCAGGGGAACGTTAAAAAAAACAAGACGCGCGAGGATCTGTTAAATTTTTTTTACTATTTTTGTAAACCAATTTTCTTCCTCCGTGATGTCAAATCGTACAGCCGAAGGCCCTCGTTAAATCTCCAACTTTGTTGTCCGTGTAGCATTTATGCTTTCTAGCACTGGTGATGTAAGCAAGCTCGACAGGCTTGCAAGGACGTAGCGACCGGAAGTCGCTTGGGACGCGAGCGGCATTTATGTTTGTAAACAACAAAAGGGTCCGTGTATTCACTCGGAGGAAAAGAACGACAGGGAGGTACCTTTTGTCGTCCCGCTTCCAGCCCGAGCTACCTTCGATAGGACTTCGGCGACTAAGTTGGGCTTCCAGCGTGTAGCAAAAGTGCCGTGAAAGGCAAAGAGCCTGAGCTGGACAATGGGTAAAAGACGCATTGCGCCTTTTGAGATCCAGAGGAGAGGCTTTGTCCACAAAAGGCAATACTTCGCCCACAAAGAAGAAAGCCGCCAAGCCCACAAATTCACGCTTCGCGTTTCTTCCCGCTACAGCGACAAACCGAAGCAACCGACACCGACAATCGCCTCAAGTACGCGCAGCATGCCAGCGATTGTACCCTTGGCACGGCTTGCAGTCTACCAGTGCTCGTGAAGTAAGCACGAATCGTCGCAAGCCTGTCAAGGATACCTTCGCGGTTATGATGCACGTGTTTGAGGCTTGTCGGTGTCGGTTGTTTCTGTTTGTCGCTCCTGCGGGACTCGGGCATTTTATGCGGAGCGCAAGTTTGTCTGCTCCGTTTGCAGTGGTTGTGGTGATGTCAGAATAACGCCGAGCTCTGATTGGCTCTGATTGTAGGATAGTGGGTAGAGCTCAAAGCAAGCTGCCTTGAGGTCTACTCACTATCTTTCAATCAGAGCCAATCAGAGCTCGGCGTTATTCTGACATCACCACAACCACTGCAAACGGAGCAGACAAACTTGCGCTCCGTATAAACCTTTCAAAAAAAAGGGCTCCTGGCCGGTTTCATTTTCAGTGTTCGTGCTTTGCGAAGCGACGAACATGCGTGTACTGAGCTGAGCGACATCGCACGCTGGGCTGAGGACTTGTAAATACTGGAATGGTGCGGTGCATACGGACAAACATTGCGCGAATGCGCGAGACGCATGACACGGGAGAGTGCTGCACAGTCGGATACAAGTTAAAGGGGTCATGAAACGATATCGAGTTGGAATGCTCATGACTTTACAGAGGCGCACTGGTCCTAGTCTGGCCGAAGTATACTCGGACGGACCGCCACTGATTCGGAAGCTTCTTGGTCGCGCTGAAATTGCGAAGATCAAAGGGAACGATTTCTTTCAGTCTTGCCTTCGCAAAGCTTGATTACGTAATTGTGGGATCGAAACCATCCGCCTGACGACAGTCGAGAGCGGCTGATGGATTGGACGTGACAACTACGTGAACACTCGACTTCGGCTCGTAACAATCAATGCCTCGGCGGACACTCGGGTAGTGGCTCGTGTCCAACCACTGCGGTGATGAGAATAGCCGAACTCTAACAATGGCTGAAGTTCGATCAGCACGTCTTTTCTACTTTGCCGACCCCAGCACCTGGCTATGATTAACGTTGACAGCATAGGGCAGGCACCAGGCGACGTGGCCGCTTTTGCTGGCTCCGAGTTGAGGGGATGAACCATGCTTATATTTTTCGAATTTCTTTGCAAGCTGCCATTGCCTAGAGGAGAAAAAACAAAAACAAAAAAACTAAGGCGTGTTTATTCGGCTTTTAACGTTAGGGAGTTATTCTGAGTGGTATAGAGCGAAAGTAGAAAAATCGTTTCATGACCGCTTTTAAGAATGCGCTAAATAGGCACCACCACCTACGGCCACAGCATCGAATCACTCCGCGGACTAACCAGGAAAGGCAGTAGCCACAAAGAGTTGTGTGACGTGTGGGCTTGCGGAAGAGAAAAAATGTTGGCGTGGTGCAGGGCGCGCGAGGGGCGAACACTCGATTGCTAAGTGTGTTCGGATAAAAGATTTTTTTCTTCCTGTATCCACCTTGTTTTGATTATCTTGGGGTGTGGACGATCTTAACGAACGTTAGCGTGGCGTCCACCTGGGTAGCGGACTATTTGCGCATGGCGGAGGAACACTGGCTGGCGGTAAGAAGCGTGTGACAGGAGCTTCTGGCGCATTCTTTCCCGTGCGCCAGAATACAGACGCCATAACTGACCTCCTGTTGTCTTGTCTCACAGTGATTATCAGCCACTGAAATCGGCCATGAAACATTCACACAAGGACTGCGCTGGGGACGAGAATACTACGGTGTCTAAAAGTTCAATAGACTGTCGCGCGACAACAATAATGAAATGAAGCGAACGGAATGGAAGAAAACAAAACGCCAAGGTCAGTTATGGCTGCGCCAATGCATTGCCACTGAAAAGCGTGAGCCATTTTGCGTTCATGGTGGGATCGTGTTCACTCCGAGACTTGTGAACTGGCGTTGAACGAGATCACGTGGTCTACGCGACGTGTTCACATGACGCGTTACGCAGCAGTACGCGACAGATCACGCGACATGACCACGTGACGTTGATTTACGTCACTGTTTTGTCATTTTATGACGCCTTTTTGTGTCTATTTTTCTTACACAAATTATTTCATAAGCTATAACTAGGGTTCCGCGTTTTCGGTTTCTATTTTTTCGAAATTCGGTGTACTTTTTTTGGTGTTTATTTTAAAATTCAATTTTCGGCTTTTTTCGGCGTATATTTATGCCGACAAAAGTTTATCGGCTTTTTCGGTTCAACAGACACCGGATCAGATGATCCTTGTACGTAGCTCTGATATTTGTGATCACTCAAAGAATAACGGCACAGATACATTGAAAAAGAAATGGACACTTCATTTGGCAAATGTGCGCAACTGTCAAAGAAACAAAAAAAAACAACATAGAAGTACAAACAAGTCAGATATGAAGCCTATGCCCAACAAACATGGAACTTCACCTTCTGTACATCAGGATTACGTGATCTCATTATAGTACACACACATGTACTTGCCCAGGTTCTCCTTGTTGATCCGCACTCTTTCTTTCCTGTTAATATGACACTGAGCTTCGAGAATGCCCTCTCAACGCTAACACTGGACACTGACAGGCTGAGGAGATGAAGCGCAGCCTGAGCCAAAATCGGCCAATCAACCAACAGTGACCGCCGAAAGAGACACGGTGCGACGTTTTAAAGTACAACACAACATGCAGAGCTTGCATCAAGTCAGTCTTCCTTACAACGAGTTTGAAAACACGCTCGTACATGGCGAAGCCATGGGGAATTTCGGACTTCACGTTCCGATAAATGATGCGGACATTAAACCAAAACGTCGTGATGCCATCCGTGTATCCCATAAATTCGGACACGTTTCGATAGAAACTTTCGTTCCACTTTTCCGCCACGGCTCTGCTGTACGACTGGAAGGTCAAAGTGACCTTTTCCGGTTAAAACTGAATTTTAGAAAATGGACTCGACGAACTTTTATTGGTTTTTATCGGTTTAAATCGAAAATGCCGAACCTAAAGCTGACCTTTTTCGGTTAAAACCAATTCCGCAAATGGATTCGGCGTACTTTAATCGGTTTTTATCCGTTTAAACCAAAAACTCCGAACCCTAGCGATAATGCATTACGAACTAACCTGGGTAGGAAAAGTAAGCACCTGCGAGTGATAAGATCGAAGCAATATTGCCATAAGACGCTTAGGATAGTCTGTCGAGCCCGGGGAGTCAGGAACCGTTTCGGAACCTTATCCTTCGTTCGTCGAGCTGTACTGCCCAAGAACCAACCAGGTTTCCTGATTCGGCGATCCTCACACATGGTCCTAGCCATTTAGGAAAGTATTGTTTCAATCCACAAGCTATCATACGTTTAAAGAAGAAAACAAAAATACAGAGAGGCTGGGTTAACCGTGTAGGGCTTGTGTACGTCGCCCACGCTCGGCCAACGCGCTTTCACCAAACACGCCATGAAAGCCGTAGGATCCTTCCAACGTGGGTTATATGAGCACCGGGAAACCGATTTGACGTCGTCCAATTAGACTGCAAGATGACCGGAGCACTGGACAACCGTCAAAAGAATTGATTAAACCGACTGAAGACCTGCGCGACTCGAGAAATGGACGACCGACCCCAAAGTCCAATTACGTTTGTGTTCTTCCCCCTCTCTCTCTTTATCTCTCTCTCTCTCTCTCTCTCTTTCTCGCCCGTTTCTCCAAAGATTCTTGAATCTTATTGAGGCTCTCTACTGTTGAATAAAACCTATATATATATTTAAAAAATATTTAAAAAAATATTTTACGGCGTATGCGTTCATGTCTCTGTATCACGTTCCTCGAGACAGCTGCCGGGAAAAATGTACTGCGGGAGCAAGTGTCCAGATGTGTTAAGGTGTCGGCGTAAACTCATTATTTTTTTTAGGTTGCCTTTCGTGCATGCGCGGCCCCGTAATTACGTTTTATGTGTAAGGGCGAGACCATCGCAAAATAAATTATTTTATCTTCGTAATAAATCTTTTCTAATCTAGTTTTTTTTTTACTTTTTCATGTGAACGTTTTTGGTGTTTCTACCAAAATGTATTTATTAATGCTCCCTTCGGTACTTTGAATGAGCTTGCGAATCCGTATCTTGTAGCTCAAAGGGGCAGTGCAACGATATTCGGTGTGAATGTTTTTCTCTTTACACGAGCTTACTGGCACCAGTGTTGCGGAATGGGCACCCCCATTCCATTCCAATTCCATTCCGGGAATTAGAGTTTTCGATAATTCAATTCCTTTCAACTCCTAGGAATGGGGACGCTGGGCCCATTCCCACTCCTAGAATGGCTGAATCGTTCCATTCCATTCCTCTAATTCCTAAACGCGAAAATTGGCACTTGAGAGCTACATTGTGTTTGCCGGCATAAGCAGCATAAAGCTGACATTATCAAACGCATAGACAATGGCAAAAAAGTGCTAAATGCCTAAAAAAAAGCACTGATTTTACTAAGCTCACGGTGCTTGATTGCCTGGGGTGACTCGTAGCGTCCGAAGCGGTCCATCGCAAAATGAAACAAGGTATGCAGAGACTAAACTCAAAGGAAATGAGCGGGCATCATCTAGCTTGCTTGTAACCCTAACCCACTTGAATGTAAAACAGTTAACACAGAAAACAAGCATTGGAACAAAGACCATGTAAAAGGCAGACTTACTCGTAAAAATGCAGTATAAAAAAACAAGCGTCGGAGCAAAGCGCAAGAGGAGAAAAAGAAAAGTGAATCTCGCTTTGTTGTAATGCCGCAGCAAACCCCAATTTCGCACTTCAAAGGGTGCGCGCAAACGAACGTGGAAGGCAGCAGGGTTGGCCAGCTGCTAAACAAAGCTCCTCGAACTATAAGAAACCAATAACTGATAATCTTTCGGCGGGGCGCGCGAGTCAACGAGTTATCAGAGCTTTGCGAGTTATGAATCGCCCCGTTCCCAGATCTCAGTCTGTGCGCGCGCATGCAATCTCCATGCCGTCGAAAAAAAAAAAATGCAAGACAAGAAGGACGATGAGGAGCCGTGCGTGGCGGTTTGATTCTTTGCCGCTCTCTTCGTTTCTTTTGCTTGGTGCTTGGTTTCTTGTTTCGCTCTGGTGTAACACAAGTGAAGCCCAAGTGAAGCTTGTCGTCTGCGCGTCCGCGAAAAGTGCCACCGACACCCCCTTCCCCCTTCCCTCCTCTGCTCTTTGCTTTGACGCTTGTTTTTTGTATTGTATTTTTTTGCGTACAGTCTGTTAGGGCTCCACGCGGGCTAGCAGTTTCCCGCTGCTCATTTTATTTCTGAGCAACTGACTTGCTGACTTGCTCGGTTTAGCTAAACACTACCCCCCCCCCCCCCCCAAAAAAAAAAGGATAAATAAATAAAAATAAATAAAGAAATAAAGAAATTGGTCCATTTCATTCCCATTCCATTCCGGGCCAAGGGCGTCTAACTCCATTCCCATTCCATTCCTCTCAAAGTTGCCGCCGTTCCATTCCCATTTTATTCCGGAATCGCGAAAATGCGGAATGATTCCGGAATCATTCCAACTCCGGAGTGGCAACTCCGCAACACTGACTGGTACTAGAGGGAGCCAAGTATATGCTCGCAGGGAACGCCATCGACGTGTTTTTATTTATTTTTTCCGGCTACCATTGCACGAGGAGAAAAGCTAACGCATGTTTCTTAGGTTGAAAGCGTCAGTGGCATTTACGCAAAGTACTAAATCGTTTCAAAGCCCCTTTTATACCAAAGATTGCGGTAATGTCGCGGCATATATAGCGGCAACATTAGCACACAAAGCGGCTGAACAATTACGTTGTCAGCGGCAGGCGATACTTTTTCATATCAGACACATCTGATTCATGAATTAATTAGCCTTCCACGTCATTAGGTATATACGCCTTGGTAGTTTAGTCCTGAACACAATTATTACGTCCACTCCTGCTCGGGCCATAATGGACCATTTTCAATAGTCCATTAAGCGACATCGGCGGCCGCATTGTCTTGGGCACGAAACCTGGAACTGGATCCGATTCCTCGCCCAATGCTGCCGGAGTATTCGTTCTCGATACGAGCTCAGCCAGCCGAATTTACGCCGAACGCTAACTCTGCCCACGTGCCTATAGTACATACATACCCAGAGTGTGTGTCCAAGCAATGACGTACTCGTATAATTGTTCCTGCAGCTACCTGATTGACAGCGCACACTCTTCAAAAAAGATTTAAAAAAAGAACACTGGCTAGGTGGCGCAGCTTGCCGCCCAATTCATCCATTCATCCATCCATCGGTCTATTCTGGCTCGCAGTATCCTGTAATAAATATTACATAAATAAATATATTGCACAAAGCGCGCCGAAAGGATTCGATCGAAATCCGCCACAGTGACCCACAAAATTGTGTAAACAGTGACAACGCTATATGATATGATAGTACAATAACTGGGAGCGAAAACCAGAATCCTTTGGTCACGCTGAAAATATAGATATGTAGTCAGGACGGCGCCATTCAGACGGCGTCGTTATTTTTATTGAATATTTACCTTATATGTGATTATATTCCAACTATGTGGACAAAAAAACCCCGATAAATTGCCTTTATGGAGCTCAATACCACCGCTGACCACGAAAAAAAAAAAAGAAAAGGAACCACAAACATGTGATTATATCTTGCTTACTTTATGTGTGTGTGTGTGTGTTTTTTTGTGTGTTTCTGCGGTTTTACATTTATTCGGCCACATTGCAGCTTCGCACCAATATACGAGCACAGTTCCCTAGGGCCACCGCGGAACTGTATATGGAAGAACCGCAAAATTAAAGTACGGTAAATAAAATGTGTTTATGCAGCCAGCAAATACCGGCATTCGCGAGTATCAAAACCAACCGAGCACGCGAAAAAACACACACAGAAAAAAAAACCGCAGTCACACTGTTCACACATCATAATATAGACCCGCGGAGTTCTTTGCAGAGATATATGAGAGAATTATCCGCGGACACGCCTCAAGCATCGGCGAAGTGCGTTTGCTCCATACGCTTTGTATGCTTCGAAGATGTCTACATGCATTTTTTTCTTTTTGTTTGTACATCACCAACATGACAGGAACCGTCTTACGAGGAAGTAGCGCACCTCAGACAGTGTATCCAGACCGTCTTTCGCACGATGAATAAGCGGCGTGAAACGCCGTTTAACGCAACTTTCTTAGCTGTTATCTGCCTCCGTTATATACGTGAAACCGTTCCGCGCGAAAACAATGGTGAACTCTTTGTTCCTCCGGGAAGAACGTTCAAACCGCTAGAAAGCCGTAAGCCGTCTCCAGAACACGCGCTCGCTGCTTTTCCAGCTGGGGACACTTCTTCCCTCAATTTTTCTTTTTCGTTTTCCCCTCCACGGTTTACGCTTTTGTTTTGCTTCCTATTCCGCATTCCTTCCCTACAGTGGTGCCATTTGTTTAGGGCCTGACTGCAACACACTGTTTTTATATTAGGTTGAAGCGCGGAGTATATGCTATGAGCCATCAGTGCAGCCAATCGAAAGCTATAGTGAGTACCGCGTGACATCCGGAAGGGGCACAGCGACTCGCGGGGCGAATTGTCACGTGATACGTTCAGAAGGCTCAGATTGGCTGGGATGGCTTGTGGCGTCGGTTGCGGTCCATCTTGAGGTGAAACGGAGTAGATAAGAAGAGACAGAAAACGAGTTCCGCGACTGAACGACCGACCCATTCGTTTTGCCCTCCGACAGATCGTTTTTCCTTCGGGAGACAGACGTTCTCGTTCATGGCTTTAGCGAGAGATGGCGCTCGATACCTCCCTCTCTTGCACCTCTTAACGCTGTTACCCTCAATCCATGATGAACGAGGGCAGGCTCTTGTTTCCAGACGTCCTTGTGGATGTCCGGACATGGATGACAGTGAATAAATGGTTCTCATAGGTTACTTCTACTGTTAATAAAGGTACGGTGAAGGGGGCTGGATGGAGGTAAATATCTATAACGGCACTTAGCTCTATGCCCACCCGACTTTGTCGACTCCAATGAAAATAAACACTTCATACTCTCATTTACACTTGATACGTTTAGGGGGAATAAAACGTTTCTGATTTGTACAAGTATGTTACCACAATGCATCTATACATTTTGGCGTTTACTGAGTGTTATTGTTGCTGACTTGCTAAGAGTAAAGGGGAAACAGGGGGGAGAATCTTCCAGTTTACTGTTAACATGTCACCAAATATTGGCGGCGTGCGCAAGCTACAAAGGGGGCTTCTCTAGCTATCATCATCATCATTTGTGACGTCGCGGGTAGGACAGACTAGTACAGGCCGCGCAGATCTTGGATCCCTCTGCTCGTCAGCACGCTTCATGCTCTGTTTGGGTAACGCGCGGCAAAGCCTATTTCACGCGTTTTGTTTATTTGGTGAAGTGATATTTCTGGTAGGACATTTTACCAAAGCTTGAAAACGTGGCACGCCTAGTCGTCTTAAGACACTTTTGGCGCTGAGGAGTTGAAGCGCTGGAATAGAGGTTTGCCCCTAGTAGAAAAAGCTGGATAATCAAAATAGAATATCCAGCGCTTTACCCCACTACAACATCTACCACGGCGAGTAGGGTATATGATTTTATTATGATTCGGACAAAATAAAACAAAATCCGCCTGGTCCTGGTTCTTGTCCAGCTCGCTTGCACCTTTGCATTAATTACATTATCATCACAACCTTAAAATGTAGGCCGTTCAGCCTTGTTAGCGTTAGACAGGTGGCAGATGTTCAAACCCGTTTGCTCTACTGAGTCTACTCAGTTGGTAAAGCGCTCGACTGGAAATGGGGAAGTCTTATGTTCGATACCAGGACCAGGCGAAATTTTTTCAGTCGCAGACCAGGCATCTATAGTTGTGTCTGGAGATTTGTGTTTGTGCTTCGTTACCCTGGTTTCCCCTCTCCAGGAATCATTATAGTTATTCTTGTCCAGCTCGCTTGCGCCTTTGCACTAATTACAGTCTCGCAAAAACGTTTCTTTCATAAATAAAACATTTTTAATTGGCATAGATAGGACTTAACGTAGCCACTCCATGATGTGACAGCGCGTCGTGTGCTCGCATCCTACCCACTCCATCAGTATTTGGTATTCATTTAAGGAGAGCGCCCGCGAGGTGGCGCCACCAAAACACCTGGTCGCCAATAGAAACGATGACTCTCTCCGGTACTAACGTCCGGTAGTAGTCCACCGCGTACCGTTCCTGTACAAGAGCAACGGACCGCAAAAGCTGTTACAAGGGTACTCAGGCGTTTTCTGCATGGACCCCGATTTGCCTGAAAAATTTCTAAACACACGAACATGCATCGCTGAAATAGTATGCCAAATATTAGGCCCAAATAATTTTTTTTCCTCGAAGTTATCGATATTACAATTTTGGACCTGATTGTGTTTTTAAGGTGAAAGTCTTACTTGTCTCATTACGCGAAAAAGCGGCGGCGTTGTGCCCGAAAGATGGACACACGAATACGTCATCACGTACGCGCCTCAGAAATAGAATACAAAGAAAAGCACAGCAACGCAGATGCTTCGTCACGGAAGCCTGCGGGATCGCTCAAGGTCAACGCGGACGCGCCTCAGAAATAAAGCACAAAGAAAAGCTCAGCAACGCGGATGCTTCGTCATGGAAGCCGTGGAGCTGGCGGCGGGCGCCGCGCCTGCGCAGTAGGGGAGCGTGATGTCACCGCCGGAGCGCCGTGTGAGAAAGGAAGACGTGGCGCACTTCTTGTAGGAATGCGCTAAGTGTACGAATGCTTTCGCATTCATACAGGTAATCGGTCTTAAGTGTCTCTGCCGAACTTTTTAAAACTGAAAGTTTTAAAATGACGCCAACGGAAGAAAGGGGTTCGCTCTTTGGACCGTAGGATTTGTTCCGAACTGATTACAAGCAGTTTCGTGGAGTGAAATGAATACCTTGCGAAGCTCACTCCGGCACCGCCTCAGCAGCACGAAATAAACGCTCGGCATGGCCCATTTTTTAGACTGCCTGCTCGACTAGCGAGCCTGCCTGCCACTGACGTCACGGCACTAAAAAGCGCGGGTATATCTGAATAATGGTTTCGGCATCATTTTGATTGGTCGATTTCACAATAACTACGCTGAATTTCGCGATACTAAATAGCATGCTCTAAAGGAGTAAGACCGGAGATTCAGGAAATACAGTTAGTTGGGTAGCTCAATAGATTACTGGAGTACCCATTTAAACGTCCCGCTTATTCACTTACCATGCAATAAACTAAAGATCTGGCCAAGTGGGCACTTTAGTCCGAATAAAAACTACGTGTAATTTTACCGGAATCGAACGTTCATGAACCCGCTTTCGCAGGCGTTAAGAGTAGGGTTCCCTTTTTCGTGGTCTACTTTGTCCCACAGACTTGGCGTTTTTCAGTGTCGATTTTCGATGTCGGATGAAAAGTCAGGGTTTTTCAGTGCTTATGTCGAAGAAAATAGGACACGGGCATGGAATTCTCCAACCTCCAGGGGACATATGCTTGTCCCCGAATTCATAAAAAAAGTCACTGTCCCCATAAAAAGAAGAAAAAAAAAGAGATAAGATGTGTAGTTACTTAAGCAAGAACTATACTCCGTTTCAGCTTATGTTGTACCGCAGGCGAAGGCTAGAAGCGCGAGCTCATGGCGTTGGCAGCTGCCCTTGATGCACGAGAGCTCGTGCCGTCGAGATGTGCCCTTGAGCAAGGAGCTCGTGCCTGTAGCCTGTCCTGCGGTACATCATAAGGTGAAGCAAAGTATAGCCTCGCGTGCAGTTTATTGGGGGCTGCATTCTGACTTAACACGAAATAAACCTGTATACAAAATTTTTCTCCCCCTGAAGCTTTGATTTGTTTTCATATTCAAGGACAGCTCTAATTGGGGCTTATCGGTTTTCCCTCGGGGTTACCTCGGGGTTGAAAATTAATTTTCGGTGTTTATCGGCATTTACCGAAAACACGCAACCCTACTTGTGAATCACGTAGATCACAAAACAAGAGTGCAGGAACAAAGAAAATCCTCCAGCCCTCCTAGCAGACACCTGTCGTCTGCTCCACTAATGTAAGCAGAATGACATTGAAGTAAGCGTGTTGTTAGTTGAGATTCCAACCTTCAAACTGTCGAAAACAATCGCTTGTCGCATCGACTCATCGTTGAAGAACGATCATTCTGACCTCATCATTACTTTGTACACGCTTCCGTTTTGGTCCGTCAACTAATAAACGACGCCTGGTGGATATATTAGCGTTGTTGAAGGACATCAGAGGGGCAGGTAACGGGGTTAGGTAGCTGCGGATTTTGATTTTTTCCCCCTTCGTCGCCACCGTGAAAACCGGTTAAGTAAAAAAGAAAACTCTTTTGGTGATATCCTACACCCGGTGACGATATATCTTTCACGTGAAATCAGCGGCTGGAGTGCATCGATTTTGCCATTAGAGCGCCGTGCCGTGGAACGTGGACATGACCTTGCAAAGTAAAAACACAAACCAAAAGTAAAACGTAAACGTACGAACGTATGGAGCATGCTTTCTTCTACGAGTCCACACAGGACCTCGCAGGTCCCTGGCGGTAATCAATACAGCGACGCGAGCCCTTTTTAATACCGAGTGCCTTCCGGAGTTTATATACTCGGGACGTTTTTGGGGGTCCCGTATCCTGGGCGGTTGTGTTTTTGCTCCGTAGTGTTTTTTTGCGTTTTTTTTCGCGTTTACGTTGGTCGGAAGTTTGAGTGTGGTTTTGCTCGGTGTCTGTTTTCACTTTATTGATATATTATTATTTTTGGTTGGGGGGGGGGGGGTTGAAGGGGTATCCTTATACTACATCTCTTTTGCACTGAATGGTAGAAACGGTTTTTCGCCGTACATGGCAAAAATAGGACAAAAGCGCGTTCTGTGAAACCGCTGTCGCACCGCGTATACTAGGGGTCCGATCGAGAAAAGTAAACCCTACTTTTCGGCCCGCGTAAAAAAACTACGCATCGCAGAACGCTCAAACTCTGCCAGAATGTAACCCTAGCGGTCCAAGCAAGATGCCAAAGTTTCAGCCCGATCCGATAACTTAATCAAAAGGTATAAGTGATTTTCTGAACATTTCAATGGGAAAAGGGAGCCCATTTTTGCCCGTTTTTGGTTTCTGGTGTCATAGAGCCCCATGTGTTCGAAAACTCCGTCGGCGGTCATTTTCCCATTTGAATTTTTCAGAACATCACTTATAACTTTTGATGAAGTTATCGGATCGGGCTGAACCTTTGGCATCTTGCTTGCACAGGGTTACATTCTGGCGGAGTTTGAGCGTTCTGCGATGCGTAGTTTTTCTACGCGGGCCCAAAAGTAGGGTTTACTTTTCTCGATCGGACCCTATACATAAAAAAGAATAGACCCGCGGAGTTCTCCCCAGTCATTTATGACAAAGCTATCTGCGGACACTTCTGAAGCATGTTCGAAGCACGTTTGCTTCATACATACGCATGCTTCGAATATGTCCGCAGACAGTGTTTCCATGACTAATGTGAACAGGACCGTTCACACAAGGAAGAAACACGCCTCAGAAAGTGTGTGCAGACTGCCTTTGTATACTGTATTAGCGGTGTGACGACCGGCGGCTAAAACTTCGGCCCCAACTTTGCGTTCGACGATTCGATGGCCCCATGTTGGTGAACGTTTGCCCTATGCGTCTTTCTATGCAAAGAAACAGTTTTTTTTTTCTTCAGCTTGCTCGAAATTTTGGTCGTTATGACGATCGACTTTGCCAGCCAGAGTATAGTCGGCAACTCAAAAGAGCTCCGGCCGGTACTCTATTGTCGTGCATGTCGGTCTTTTTCTTGGCAGTCGAGACGATCAAGATGAGGCTTGTTAGGGGCCGACAGTTTTTTTTCCCCGGAGGACGAAGTCAGGGCGACTCCGAAAGGGGAGAGGCGGAGTAAGCGCTCTTCTGCGACCCCACTATTCGACTCCGACATGTACTTCTTGAGTTCTGTCGTCAACAGAGACACTGGTCATGCGTGTGAGCAACTCCAAAAACGACGGAAATAAAGGTGGTTTACCTACAAATAAATAGGGCAGATGCCAGTCTTAATTCACTCTTATAATTAAAGAATGACCGCACTGAAAAATATTTTATGAATTTATTTCTCATATGTTTATTGGACACTTTTTTATATCAGAACTTGTTATTTCATGTCAGTTTCATATATCACACATCAGTTTCAGCTAGAGCTAGGTGGCGCTAGGTACCGCCCAATTCAAGTGCTACAAAAATATTTTACTTGCTCACGCCACCACGTAGATATATCACTCATACCACTAGCATCAGCTGAACGTATACATTGAGCAATAAACATACACAGCACAACAAACATGAATACGACAGCACATCCTACTACTTCTTAGCTCTGCGTTTCCGCCTTTAATACTGGTCGTTTTGAAGGTACGGATTTTCTCGGTGACCACCTAAGCAATAAATAATATTCCCAACATGTTGATTTATTTTCAGTAATGTCGTACCTCTGAAAGTATTTTGAACGGCTCAACGGATGAATCTCTTAGTAAAAAGTAAACGCTCATGCCGTAATTATTTGAAAGCCAATAAATCAAGCCGCTCCACTGCGGTTCCATGCCCCGTGTTTGCTTTCCTGCGCGGCACGTCGTATACTGAAAAAAAGAGTTATATGAATGTATTTCTGATATGTTTATTAGACACATTGAAAATTCTGATATAAAAGTCATATAAGTTATCATTTAGATCACATATGAACTAGTATGCTGCATATCAGTTGGCATATGTCGCATATCAGTTCTCATATGCCTCATATCAGTTTTGGGGTATTTCATATCAGTTTCATATGTCACATATCGGTTTTTGGATAATTCATATCAGTTTCATATGTCGCATATCAGTTTTTGGATATTTCATATCAGTTCTTATATAGATTCATATAATTGTTTTCAGTAGGGGACGAGTAAACAATTAGGAAATATACTTGAACCGGAAGTGTTCCGGGGCTACCCAATAGATGGCGCCACTGGGTTTGTGGCCAAACAAAAAAAAAGGGGCGAATACACGGCTCTGCCTCCAAATATACCGATCTCATCGAGCGTTCCACGCATGCGTGACGCCACCATAGTTTTAGTTCACAGTGGAAAAGTGGCAGTGCAAACAGCGTGCGATCTCGTGCTCGGCTCTTGCAGAGCTCCCGCAGGGTCGTTGCGCGTGCCAAAAGACTACAGTATAGACTTTTTTAATGTTTACAAAATCAAAGTCCCGCGTGCGGTCTTCACAGCTCCGCACGTGCGTGTTCGTCGCTTCGGAAAGCGAAGAAAGCACGCGCCATACGCACGAACAGTCAAGATGGTACCGGCCACACGCTCTTTTTTGGAAAGGTCTATACCATGATGATACATGTCGACAGCGACGTCGTAATATTCCAAACTGATGAAATCAGTCTTTTTTTGGTCGGCAAGAACAACAGGAACGACAACCATCATGGTGCGATGACTTCACGTGCCAGTCATGACTACACTTGTCGTGCCCGAGTTCCCACTAGAGCGACACCGACAAGCCCCAAGCACGTGCAGCATGCACGCGAAGGTAGCTCTGGAAGGCTTGCAATCACTCGCGCTTACTTGACGAGCACCGAAAGGCTGCAAGCCTGCCAAAAGCACCTTCGCGGGCATGCTGTATGGGCTTCGGGCTTTTTCGGTGTCGGTTGTTTCTCTTTGTAGCTCTAGATGCGGAACTCGGGCATAAGCATGGCGTCCCGACTGGTGACCCAGGCACGCAAGCGCGTCCAGCATGCCGCGTGAAGGTATAGGCAGTCTTGCTATTTAACGCGCTTTCTCACGAGAGCAGGGACACTCCTAAAACATTCGAACATGCAGAGTTAGGCCTTCGGTTCGATCAAGGCCACTAAAGGTTGTTTCGCGTGCGCCGCCATTTTGGGGCTTACAGCAGAAAGGGATCAGTTGGCTATCATAAGAGTTCGAAAATGCATTTTCACTTAAGTCCGTTTCACCGACGTAATATCCCGAGAGATGGCCCACCCCCCAAAAATAACCCATCACTAGTTTTAGCTTGATTTGCCGTTTTCTTTGAAACACCGAAAAGATAGCCCACTTTTATCAATCGTAGTGTTCGGATCAATAATGGCTTTGGCGTAAATGCGGCTAGACAGCTATGGCTGGATCTAAGCGAATATTGCTGTATACAGTTATCTTTGCTTCATCGTCCCTCGCCGCGATAACAAGATTGTCAGAAAAAGATTATAAAAAATAGCGTTCTTTTTTCTTTTTGTAACTTTTCCTGGTACACCGAAAGTTAGCCCACTCCTTATTTTCAGCCGATTTTCTCTCGATTTTAGGTGGGCGATCTCTCGGGATATTACGGTTAGTTCGACCGCAGTCGATGCTACACTCCGACGGGGCAAATCAAGCAAGAGCCAAAAGTGCTTCGTCACGACGCTCATCGCGCTTTGCGCGTTTGCTATCTCCGACAAAACCAATCACATGCAGTAAATGCGTCACGGTCCTACGATTTTTTTTATCTTCGCGTGATTGGTTGGTTTGGGGACAACAAAGCCCCGAAGACAACGAGCGCCGCCGTGACGAAACATTTTTGAGCCTGCATGATTGGCTCCAATGGATCGGAACGCGAACTGCGAGTAGAACCCCGGCGGCAGAAGGAATAGGGAGTTTTTGAATAGCGCATGCTAATGCTTTGCGTACGCAAGAGTAGCGTCGTCGCCACTGCGCAAGCGCCGAACGCTAACCACATTTTGCGCTTTGCGTACGCTATTTGGGCGTTCGCTATATTTCGGAAATTGCGTGCGTGCGCAAAGAGTCTTTGCGCTTCTCCAAGGAGGATTCTTTATGAGAAGTTGGCTAAAGCCAGGATGAGCACAGTTAAAAAAATTGCCTCTCCCAGGACTATTGGCTACCGTACCATGGCTGCGGCCGCTTTCGCGGCGTCGTGAGGGCGACGTCGGCGGAATCTTCGCGACTGCGATTTTCAGTACAGGACGACATTGCACTCGGTTTGGAAAACCCAGTAAGGTGGGCAACGATCACCGGCAACTTGACGCTTACGACGTGCGAACATTTCTCGACAAACGTATACGGTGTGCCAAGATACACGAGTACACGAGACACGTCTTGCCGAGGCGACGCAAGCGGACACGACCAAACGACTGCTCGCGTCGCATTCTCATGTTTAAACAAATCTAAAATGTTACTCTGGACCAAAAAACTTGCTTTTTTTCGAGTTACAGCATTTCGTGTGGGAAATAAATATTGTGACTGTATCTTGGTGGCGTTGCAAGCACGAAATGCTTGGGCTTTTGCGTCGTGGCGGAGAAACGCTATTCTCAAACTCTCTTGCGGTGCATGCGCTAACGCAAACACTAAATTCAGCGCTAGTGTGCGCGAAAATTGCGTACGTTATTCTAGAACTCCTTAATATATCAGTGAGCATCTTACGGCAATTGTTTACTTCAAACCACATCACCTACAATGAGTGCTGATAGTTTTGAGCTAAAATTATTTTGTGTGTGTGTGTGTGTGTGTGTGTGTGTGTGTGTGTGTGTGTGTGTGTGTGCGTGTGTTTGTGTTTGTGTGTGTGTTTGTTTGTGTGTGTGTTTAAATGTGAGTTCAAACATACTTTATGTATTTAGGATAGTGTGGGTTTTTTCATTGCGCTATTGCTTTAGTCTAGTGTTGTTTCTTTTGTAGGGTAGTTCACTCGTATTTCGGATTTGTTATTTTTTTATTACTCTATATAAGTTCCTAGCATTCTGTTATAATTGTAAAAGTTCCTTTGGTTGCCTGCATCACGAATGATGGTTTGGGTAGCTAGGGGCCAGTCAAGTTGTTTTTCAAAGCTTTTGTTCCCCTGGTCACCTTACGACAATTCGTTTTGTTGAAGAAAATGAAGGATTTAATACTATTATTATTATTATTAGTAGTAGTAGTAGTATTAGTATTATCTACAAATGTATGTTTTCTATGACAGGGAAAGACCTCCTTTTCTGATTCAGAGGCTGCCTAGGGCGGCAAAATGCCAAGTCCGCCTTTGAAGACACGGCAAGTAACCTTACTCTGGAGCGTGGCATATTGAGTGAGTCTATATAGGTTCGACGATATACGCATCCGCGTAAATCCGCGAAGCCAGAGCTAACGCCATCTCGCGTCTTCTTCCCTCGCTGAGCCTTCGGACGGATAAGTGCTTCTCCGTCCGGCGGAGTGTTGCGCGGAGGGGGTCGTGTCCATGCAGATTACGTATGCATGATGGCCAAGACCATCCATCGCCGGGGCAGCTGTGTCAGTACGAGGCCGCCGCGAAAGCCGGCTCGCTCCTTCGCCGTATCAAGTGGCCCCATTTCTTATTTATACTACATCGTTGGTCGGTTAGTGTCCACACCCGACTTCAGCCTTAGAAACATCGAGGTTTCCGCGTACTGTATCTCCGGAAACTGTCCGCCGTTTAATGTAGCGACAGAGCGATGACATGATCTATAAGCGTTGTGGGACTTTTTTTGTGTGTGTGGGTGTGTGTGTGCGTGAGCAAGTGTTAGAATACGGAATACATTTTGTTTGCTTTTTGTTTTGTCTTGTTCAACTGCTTGGCTTCTTCCTACTGTCGAAAACAGTCCGGCGACTCCCGAGCTTGGATCGTGCGCGCGATGCACGGCGGTTGGCAACGAGAGCGTGCTGCTGGACGACGCGTGGAACCCGAAGGAGACGTCCCGTTTTTCTCACTCTGTCAACGGCTATATAAGAGTTTACTGGCAGAGATGAAGACGCGTTCGCTCGAGGGTTTGAAAACTCATTCTGTCAGTGGCAGAATGAGAGCGGCAGGCCGTCTTTTTCGAATGTCCGTCCTCCAGCACGTATACTCACTGCATTCCGCGGCTGCATTGGCAGCGCCTGGCACGCTGGAAGCTCCCGATACGCCGGAGACTCACTTAAGGGGTGACTCGGGTACATTTTCTTCATTTTAGGGTTACGACTGTGTTTTTTCTAGTAAATAAAGTGTTCCTGAATTACAATGTGTCAGTATTTCTTTTTCGTTGTTTTTTCGATGCCTTGTGTAGTTTTGTAAATATCCTATATCTCAAAGCTTTTTTTTTTTTTTGTGGTGGGGGGGGGGGTGCTTAAACTACCGGCTCGAGCATGATGGCAACGCCATGTGACCAGCTGCATCGGCATCGTGTGACGCAAAGTTGGTATTACGGTACCGCAAAACGTATGACTGGCCTAGCCGAAAGAGCAGTTCCGATCAGTCTGGTAAGATGCTACTGCTGTTTTACTGCCTTGCTTTGCAGATATCAAGCACCTGTAACAAATATGAATACACATTCGTAAAGTTGCCGGCCGAAGAGCGAGTTTGCCACCAGGAACGCAGGCTTGGAACGAGTCCCCCACTTGTCCTCTGAGAAGAACTACAATCTTGGTTGTGTGCAATGTACGTTTGCCGATGCGTTGTGGAAGCTAATCGTAAGCTCGCACTAAGCAGGAACGGACGAAACTATGGCCGTCAGTGAATGCCGCCTTCGGCACCAGGACACGCTTGAGCGTGCAGACAGTCAATAGACCTTTCCGGAAAATCTCAGGAGACCTTGCAACGGCGGGAATTGTGGGGCTGCTCGGATGCGCGCTCGTGCCGGCTCGAACGCTTCGTGTACCCTGGTAGCGGCACGATTCATTATTGCTCATCATTAGGAGCTCAGAACACGCCAACAAGTTAAGCGATCGTAAAGAAGGTTATGACATACTCTGTTGTACTTTCCTCCTGACTTCTCTGCGTTCTGAAATGCCGAATTTTTAAACCAACGTCAGCTATGTCTTCGCTGCTTGGATAATTTCACGTGCCGTACATCATAACGTCACAATGCGTAAAGCAGACGCTGGGGCCACCACATATTTCCGGGAAGGTCTAGTATTTTCGTGCGCGATCGCCGAAGAGCACTTGCAAAGTACGGCCGCAAAAAAACATAACATAACAAGCAGAAATCGTCCGCTGCGACGGCTGAAAACGCAGCAGAAAAACACGGGGAAATAAGGGGTACTATATACGTAGTGCCACTACAATAAGCTGCGCTTCAGAGTAACGACACTTGCCCATATAGTGGCTTAAAGTCATGGTTGCCAGTTATCTGGAGCTTTATCAGAAATCACTGGAAACACTTTTCCGCCCTCCACCAATGTTTAAACAGTTCGCGACAGAGCAAAGCAATATTACATTAGCTTCTTAACGCAGAATCTAACGCTGAGGAGGTCGCACTTTAGAATCATGACGATCGCACTTTTGAGTCATGACGATCGGCAGTTGCGTCTGCTCTGCATACGAACCAAAATGGCGGCGCCCACAACAATGTCGGGGAACAGAGTGCCGATACCCTAAGCGCAGCTCATTTAGTGGCTCTAGCAGTACGAACAAGAAACCTCCTTGAAAACTAAGATGACGTCAGTGTACAGGGTTGCTTGAGAAACATCCAACCCACTGAATGCCCGCAGAGAAGCTGGTGGAGGCATTTTGAATATCGCTTTTAGAGTGGATCGCGGTTTTCCATAGTCTAATATTTGGTCAGTGCTTGTATTTAGTCTCCGCAAAGCGATCTAAATACTTTACTTCGGTTCGACTTTTGACTGGAGTTACCATGTAAGGGAAGAAGCATCACACTAAAGATGGGACATCTGAGGCTGCTGCACGGCGGGACAAAGCGGGACCAAGGGACGGGGACAACGTCGTCTGGCCGCGATTAGTCAGCGGCAGCGGCGCAGCGCTGACCAATCGCAGCAGACGACGTTGTCCCGGTTCCTTGGTGCCGCTTGGTCCAGCAGTGTCGCATAGGACCCCTGCAAAACCTCCCTGTCATTCTCATTTTGTCAGTATAGCTAACAACTACAAGACCTTCATGCCGTTCCCCTCATATGTCAGCGGCTAACATCTGTAAGACCCCCTTTCCGTTTTTATCCTTTCAGTGGCTAACAACTACAAGTTCTCATTCTGTCAGTGGTTAAAGACTGGAAGAACTCTTTGTCGTCCTCATCCTGTTAGTGAACCTATGATGATGTTGGAGTCTTGTACACTTTAAGGGTCCTCTGCAAGAAGTGTGCGAAATTGTAATAACAGAATAAAAAAAAACCGGCAAGAATTGAGTTTAATTAAAATTTATACTCGAACCTACTTGAAACTTTCAAGCACCCTATGTTGTTGTCGCTAGTGGAACCACCAAATAGGGAATCAAAGCGACAAAGGCGTGCAGAGACCGTGTAATTGCTAAGGGCACCCGGATTCTTCGATCAACTTTCAGAATGCCTAGGACCCGCACTGGTGTACGAGTGCACCAAATAAATAGTTGTCGAAGGAAAACGTGCTCTAAAGCATCAGAATTTTAAGCTCAATACCCCCCCCCCCCTTCGCCCGTTCCGATCTAAATGGGCATCGTACCAGCCTGTGGTCGTGAATCACTACTGCGTCATGCGTGTTAAAAAACCCAGGCAAGCAGTATATTGCACTTGCTAAATTTTTCATGTACAGCAGAGACAGGGAGCCGCTTGCTAAAAACAAAGTCTCAGCTGAGACGCTGAAACTGTGTGAAAGAAAGCTCCACCAAGGCTAACGCACAAGCGGAGTGGCACGTGAAGCCGGTCTCAAGCAGTTTCTAAACTTCTTTCCAGCTTAAAGGAATTGTCCGGTAAAACCTTGTCTTTCAGAAAACAACAAAAAAAATATTGTCATTGCTTTTAGGAATATCGTTCGCACGATATCAACATTTTTAATCCACCTCCGCACAAGATATTCAATTTTAAACAGAGCTCAAATTCTCAGATTTCAGCCGCAAAGCACACAGTGTTTTCGTTCGCAACAGCAGAAATTCTGACGTAACATCATGCAAAGAGGGTCAAGACGGCTCTTGACTGCTGTCTCAGTAAAATACCTTCGTTCTAAGAAAGACAAGATTTGCGGTATTGAGGGAAGCTCAATTCTTCGACGATGATCTTTGTACGCACCATCAACCCCGTTCATCAATACCGGGAATAAGTAAACGCCCGCGAATCTGCCATTACCATGCCTGATGTGACGAGACGACACGTCCAGCCATGCACACTTGCGAAATTTCGCGTGAAGTTTCGTATTGATGTTCATAATTTATTTAACGAATATTGGGGCGTCTTTTAATGCAATAAATATCACAGCTGACTATATTTAGGCCCTCTTTACGTGACCAGCGCAAAACCTTAGTAGTAACTTTCGGATATCACTGGACAATCCCTTTGAAGGAGTACGGAAACGAAATGACGTGAGCGCGAGCTCTTTACCCCTCGGATCAAAGTCGGCCAACGAGAAGCGCAATGCGTATCGGTCAACGGTACCAGTAGTTGCGAGTCTTGCCGCTTGGTGGCGCCAAAGCGCGACAATCTCGCCTAGTAGTAATATCCGAGGACTGTACGCCGCATGGCTTATACACAGCTTGCCCGTAACGTCATTCGCGGCCATGCCGGTATTTCATGGTCCACAAGCGTTCGGTTGTGGCACCGCAGAAAGTAGTAGCAAATACGATATAGCTTCGCTAATACTGGAAACTCCGCCAAAAACCAATGGGAGCGGCGGCGAACGTGACAGTGGCGCCTCTAGCGGACTCAGGAATCTACGGAAGCAGACGACATGGAAAAGTATAGGCCCAGCGACGTCCTCGAGCTTTTGCGAGCCCCGCTTCGTGAACCCAACAGCTGAAACAACTCATTACGGTCAGTCCGCATGCAAAGCGGAATCCACTGATCGCAACTGCGACGACAATCAAATAACAACGCGCGCAGATAAGAAGATAGAGCAGTATATATAGAGTTCTCAAACGCCACTCAGGGGATCACACGCGTTTGAAGCGCATCTGGGAAGCGGAAAAAGGTGTTCAGCTACTTGAACGACGTCGTAAGGGGTTACTGTTTTTCCGTTACAAACTGCATTGTCACAATTTCGTACCTGAATAGGTAATTATTAAAACGTGCGCAAACAACATGTAATATTACCAGAGCAAGCGCACCAGCCTCTGCAGCATTACAAAAACAAAAAGTAACGAGAAAAATGACGGCGCAAACACTTTCCGAACTTTGCAGAAAAGATGGGGTCCCCATTCCAGACGAAAATAAAAAGAAACGGGGAACAGTCGTGAACAACGGCGAATGAAACAAAAAAGTTAGCAGACGATACGAAGATACAAATCACCCAGCAAATAGCTCCTTCAACAACGACAATCGCACGGGGCGTCAGTAGGAGCGTTGAAAATTAGCAGGTGATGCTCGTTGCTGGTGTTGAGTTACAGTGAACTAGAATATAGGGGTAGTGGAAAAGCGTCGGCGCCGACCCATTGGCTGTGTGAAGCCAGAAGTGTAGACTGCCGCGAGTGGCGCTGTTGTCGAAATCCGGAGGACTTGGCTACTGTAACATGGGATATGGCGTCGCGTACGTTCTCAGATGGTTCCTGTGGTGTCTGTGGTCGTTTTCGCGATTTGTTTTCGTGAATGTCAAGGGCTTGGCATTGTGATTACATTGGTTCGAGTCTTGTCGCTAAGCAATGAAAACGAAGAGAAAGAAGACGGATCCACACCGCTACGCGCCAGCATGCAAGACTGGTTACCCCGGTTTTCACTACATTGCCCAAGTAAGCATTAAACATTAATTCATAGACGTTGAAACACCCATAAAGCATACATAGGCCACACTAATGAACCGCTAAGATCAAAAACAGCTACGCTTGGCGCGAACTTCGCTGGCAGGAGTGCTCCGAATCGAACACCAGCGCTACCTGGTAGGTTCTACACGAAGCGCCTCACCTGGATGCCGGCTATTTTTCCACTACTGTTGAGTCCACAACAAACAAAGCGGAAGCAACACGACGAAACTATTAAAAAAGAAAAAAAGAGCTTCACTTTTTTTTTTTTTCATCTGCACGTTACACGTTTATTTGCTTTCGCGGCGTTGGTAGGAACTAAGAACAAAACAGAGGAAAGGAATCATGTAGTCTAGCTCGCACTGCCCGGTAAATAAAAGTCGCACGCGCGCTGCAATCTGCTTCGTGCTAGCGGTCTGTGACCTTTTTTGCTTTCGCATTTTCTTTTCCCAGTGACTTTGGCAGGTTGTTTGTTTGCTCGCCTGGCGAAGCAGTTCAAAAGTACATTTAAGTACTTGTTGACGTACATGTCCAGGCAATCATCGCACACCGTGCCTTTGTTTTGAGTGTCGATCAGCGGCCTGAAGTGCGTGTTCAGCTGAACTCTTGTCTGCTGAAATATATCAGTGAAATGTGCGTCGAAGGCATCGGCTGGTGTCTTAAGGTGGTGTCATTTTTGCACGCGAGTGTTTCTTGTTCTTTAACAAAATGTATTTCGGGGTGTTCCATGTTTCTGATAGCAAGCATGATGACAGATCTGACTGGCTCCATGCCCACCCGGCCACATAGGACTGGGGGTTCAGTAGTGCATCTGGTCTCTTGACCGTGTAGTCTCAGCGATCTCCGTGGAGTTGTCATAATCATCGGTTGAGGCGTCAGCCAGACTTGGATAGCTCTTCCAGTTTAATTTGAAGTAACCTTAATTACTACGTTTGTTCGGTCTTCAGGAAGCGGTAAAAGGATTTTCCCACACATCACCAAAACTTGTTTTGCAGTGGTAAGCAGCACATGGCATGCCTGCCATCTCCGCGTATGCGCTGCCGTATGCCCAAAGGCGGCCGGTTGATCAACCAACGGTGAGCCCTGTAGCATGACGACCGCGTTCTCAAATAAAATCCGAATAGAAATGTAACGAGAGCTTACGCTTTTTAATATATTTATTAAGTATCAAAATTTACTTTATAAAGACTTCGGATCAGAAACTCAATCGAAGGCGAAGACATGGAGGTTATCACAGACGACAGTGCGGAAAGAAAAAAATAACAACAAAGCTGGGCAAACGGCCCGTACTCCAGATAAAGCGCAGCAGTGGAACCGGTGGTCCCGGTAACGGCTATTTTGGCGTGAAAAAGCGCCTCTTTTTTAACGGCTACTCGCGGCGTTACATGTCACGCTGATATTGGCGTTACAAAAGTCACGGCAATATTGACATGACTTCTGTGGCGCCTTTAGGCGTTACAATTTTAGTTCGGTAACGGCTATTTTGGAGCGAAAAAGTGCCACTTTTTTAACGGCTACTCTCGCGGCGTTACATGTGACGCAGATATCTGTGACATTACAAAAGTCACGCCAATATTGGCGATGACTTTTTGTGACGCCATTTAGGGCGTTAAAGGCGGATGACACTTTTAGGCTTAAATTGACGTAAAGCATGTGACCCCTCGCAACGGCTACTAGCCGACTGGGTCGCAATAGAAATTGGGTGTTACAATAAAAAATACCGTTGTGCACGTCTTCTAAAAAGCAAGACGGCGGCATTCGGGATGTTCTAATCTGTTCAAAAATTGCTAATGTCGGTAAACGCTTTCGAACCCTAAATGCGAGCAGCAAAGGGACAAATAACTAAGGCTTATCCCCGCGTGCTTTGCGCTTCTGGAGCAAAAAAACATCACAATCTCTTGCAATTTTTTTTTATGGCGGTCAAAGCACAGATAAGTAACTATATGCACAAATCGTATGCCAACTCGAAATAAACTAAAAGAGTCGAAAACGAGATAACTTGAGTTTCAACACTTTATTGCGGACGTTAAAGACAAAAAAGTTTTAATCCCTTGATTAGTGGTATAGTGGGGTACTACGGCAATTTCGTTCTTTATATTTATGAGACGCTTAGCCTTCTGTCTTTAAGGGTGAACAGAATGCAAACAGGAAACGGCGTTCTATTTCTGAAGAAGGTGGAGTTTCTGAAGGATGTTGCGGAGCCTGAAATTAATCCAGCGAGGTTCAAAGTTTTCGACGGGTTTAAGCACAATTTGTAAATTTTAAAACAGCCAAACGCTCACCTAATAACTCAAGACGCCCATGGCTAGCAGGCGCGTGACCACAGTGTAAGCACCAGCCGAACGGAGATGCAACGTTCTCACTTCCACTGGGGCCAACTGTCTTCCATAAACTCCTAACAGTCGCAACCTTTATGGCGACAATGGCCGCGCACTACGCCACGAATCTCTGGGGACGTGAACATCGCAGCGCAACTCTTCCTTCCGGTCCGTAAGTTCGGAGACAAAGAATGGCGACGAGGCACTGAATCCAAGTCCGACACTCCGTTGCGCGTCTTCTCGTGGTGAAAAACAAGCCGTGGGTTAGTCCAAAAATCGCCGAGCGCCGACTCCCCCTCCCCTTCTTCCCCCTGAAAAGTGTAATGGCAGGTCCCTCTAACACGTTCCGTCATGTTAGCCGTCGTAAACCGAGTGCTCTCGCGCCAGACATTCAAGGTCAACCGTACTCGGGGCCCCGGGACCGGCGCTTTGCGCTTGTCGGTTTGTTTTGGCTCGTAGCCCTGCCAGAATGCAGGCTGCCTCCGACGAGACCCGAACTTTGAAATTGTACGTCTATTATTTTTGTGTTCTGAATTTAGCCGTTACCCGTTTTATCGGCGTTACATTATCAGCGTTACAAACAGCTTGTAACGCCAATGATGTGAGGAGCTCTTAATGTCACGGCTATAAATGATGTTGTAACGCGTAAGTGGTGTAAGGTGACGTGGAAACGCTCGACTGTCATGGCTACTTTCAGGGTCACTCTCTTGTCATGCCGAAATCCACCGTATGTCACGCTTAAATAGGCTGTAGCTCGTTTCATTAGCCGTTACCGGACTAAGAGTTTAGTAAGCGACGAAGCGAAGGAAAAAAGTAAAAGCTAAGTTAAACAAGGCAAAGCAAAATACGCGATGGTTCGAACGGGTCTAGGAGAACTCGTCACAAGCCAACTCGTTGCAGCAACTCATGCCGTGCAAACTCGTCAAATAGGGCAAGTAGTCCTAGGGCATCTCGCACCAGGGGCGGATCCAGAATTCCGTTTGTTTGTCTGTTTGTTTGTTTGTTTGTTTGTTTGTTGTTGTTTTTTTTGGGGGGGCGGGAAATTTGTAAGGATGCTATTCTCCCATTCTTTCGTATGCACCGGGAGGTCCACCGCATGTCAAATTGCCCTCCGAGAAGGGGGAGGGGGGGGCGGCGGGCCTGCCGCACGCCCGCCCCCGTCCCCCCCCCCCGCCCTTGGATCCGCCCCTGTCTCGCACACGGGGAAGTCGTAACAAAGGGCAACTGCGACAGTTGCCCACTTCGTCACAATTGACCTTTTTCGCCGATCTTGCGTTTGCAATTCGGCTTCGATAACTGATGACAAGTAATAGTTAAACTGACAGCTTGATAGTTCGTGCGAATGGCGCGTGCTTTGCTCGCTTTCGAAGCGACGAACACGCACGTGCTGGTTTGTAAATATCGCACGCTGGGCCGTACCTGACAATGGAGTATTGTCGGCGACAAGTGAAGAACGCGCAGGTTAGCTTTCGCCGTGCTTTGGTTGGGCGTTCGCGCTCGTGCTATCAAGGGAAGCAAACTCATTAGCCCACACGGTCGACCGACTATAACAACAACTCTGAAACATGAAAATATTGGGTCTAGGAGAACTCGTCACAAGCCAACTCGTCATAGGGCATTCGAGATGTGGTGATTTTGGCCTTGCAACGCTTTCTATCTCTACAGGCCCAGAGCACAACGTGGGGTCTTCTCGGCTACGCGTATAAGAATACTCTTCCCACAAAAGCATGGGACCGCCACGCTGGGTTTTAGTTGGCTCCATCTTACGAAACGCGGTTCTGCTGTCTGAGGGTCCGGACATTTTGCCCCTATATATATAACACGCATTCTGCAGCCAGCTTCAAAGAATAAAAAAAAACACTTTGTAGTAGGAAAGAGAGTAACAGAGAAGCCCCCAAAGACGAAACCTAGCTGCTGCGCTTCCTAGCACCCTGGTGTGGAGGGTCGTGCATACCACAGGGCGACCACTGTTTTGCATTGTGCAGTAAGTTCCGAGTGACGTAGCAAAGCTTCTAAAAAGGGTCGAATTACAAAGGGACGTCGAAAGTAAACACCGATAAATCGATCATAACCGCCCCCTGCAAACAAACAAAATGAGAGGCCAAGTTTGAAACTGCGACAAGTTCGATGCGACCACTTTTCAGGTTGAAGCCCCCCCCCCCCTCCCCTCCAAAAAAAGTCTGTGACGAACTTTTCAAGAACGAGAAGGTCATTTGCGACCACTTTCCCTACTACGGGTTCACCTAGAACGAGATGCCCTCTTTGACCAGTTCACCTATGACCAGTTTCCCTATGACGACTTGGCTGTGACGAGTGGGCCTGTTCCCGGTTCGAACGTCAAGTAGGAACAGAAGAAAGAAGAAAGCAAACAAAAAACAACCGCAGGGAGCAAGAAAGATTGCGGCGGCGTAGCGTCGCCTCAAACAGAAAAAAAGAAAGAAAGAAAGAAAGTAGACTTTGAAAAATGGAAAGAAATGGCACGTGACCGTCCAACGGAGGTGCTTTTTTTTTTTGTAACTCTGCTTTTATGTTTTAGTAATAAGCGTCGGTTTGTCTAAGAAAATAATTGACTTCTTCCAGAGCATACTGACACGGGTAACGTAAGGTGGTTAGCAATTGCCTTTTGCTTTGATCCAGAGACGATCGGGATTAGCCAGCTCGCCTATGTGACGAATGGTTTTAAGCAATACATCTCATGAGAAATCGGAATTGCAACAACAAAACGAACTGATTGATAAGAAAATTAAAGTTGAAACTTAGCCATATATTCGAAATTCTTTACATCGCCCTTTTTCAAGAACATGGCGGCGAAGGTACATTTCTGCGTTCTGCCTGGCTACGTAAGTTCTGACAGAGGTTTTCTGGAAGCTCCCAAAATTCGCACCCTACCATACTCTGTTTCAGCTTCTGATGTACCGCAGGAGTAGGCTACAGGCGCGAGCTCCTTGCTCGAGGGCGCATCTCGGCGGCACAAGCTCGTCCACCAAGGGGCAGCTGCTAACGCCATGTAGCTCCGCGCTTCTAGCCTTCGCTGCGGTACAACATAAGGTGAAACGGAGTATAGCTGTAACATTTTTCCCACACGAAGAAATGTCCCTTACCTGCGAACTGCACCTATTTAACATTCAAAGCAGCGAATACCCGTACAATATTTTTTTTTTCATTTCTGACCTTGCACGAGATAGGCAAAACAAATGATAGAGATTTCGCCAGCGAAGAAGACTCCGAGCTCGCCAGGGGCGCTGCGATAATTTTTCGCCTAGAGTTAGAGTCCCGCGTTGATCCCCGTAGCGCTGTGTTTCCCACGGCATGTTGATCCCGCTCGTCGCGTGACTGAATTCGCCGAATAAGCGGCGCCGCGCGTTCGAGGGCGCGCGGCGCGCCCAAGAGCCAGGGGAACGCAGCCGTCGGGGCGCGTGCAACGTCTACTTTGCCTGCACGGCATCTTGACCCGGCTCCCCACGTAATCGGATCTCGGCGAATAGCGGCGAGGCAGCACGCGCGGCGCGTGGAAACAGACGCGCAACTCTGGCTCCCGTAGGGAGCCTATG
>JAZHYW010057181.1:0-22140 GCA_037355805.1 Ixodes ricinus | reverse complement strand
GCTGCATTGCTCCCCAGTCAGTGGCCTGACCTTGCGATTATACGCTATGACCGTCCTTTCCAAGCTCAGCCTTCAAGGGGTCCTTGAGAGCATGGTGAACACGCCGGGCTGGTATAACTACTGGTTCTGAGTTTTCTAAGTACCATCTTGTACTTCCTCTTGGTTCTTCCGAGGCCCTGGAACAACCTGGGAATTCTGACATCACTCGCTGCTTGAAGCCGCTGTATTGGATTTATCGAGTCCACGGGTTAACCAGCCCAAACTGTTCATATAGGCTTCAGTTGACGAGAAGGGCTCCGCCTCTTTCTTCACATTTAAAAAGATAGTCGACCTCGCCCTTTGAACGAACTCGAGAAACTTTTCCAACGTGCTCCAGTGGCACTTCCGCAAGAACGTAAAAAAGCAGGAACTGCGCACCGGTGTTGGCCGTAAGACGGAGTCCTGCAACATTGAGAGTGGCAGCAGAATGGTTGGGCACCGGTGCCAACTTTGCCGGGCGTCGACCGCCGCACCAGTGTAAGGATGATCCAATCACTTTGTCGTCGCCCTGCCCACGGTTGAACGTCGAAATATCGGTGTCCTGCCGGAGCCGTTGCTGATCTTAGCACGTTGTCAACGGATTTCTTTGAGTTGTGCATACTGGCGAAGTGATTCTTCTACACTGTTGCAACGGCGAAGGCAGCATCTGCGGGCCTGCGAACAGCGCTGCAGTACTTGTGGTACTCTTTCGGGTTTGGCGTTTTTCGTTACGAGCGACGAGCTCACGTTGTTCCAGCGTTGAAGCGTTTGCTCTGACGTCGATATTTCGGCGGACTTGCGAAACAATCGCCTGACAGGGGTGTTGACCTTTTCGCAGGCTTTTCCTGCTTCTGCTGATGCCATGCGTTAACAGCTGCGCATAATCAGACAAATTTCTGAAGTTGCAGGTGCTGCTTCGTTCTCAGGTCAAGGAAGAAAGTCTGAAACCCGCCTACAGGCCTCTGGACTCTGGGTTCGAGGATACCGCCGTATGGTTTCGTTGACCTCGTGAGGCAATATCTTCGAACTGGTTTTACTAAATACATCGTAATTTTTTCCTTCTGTCAACTGAATGCGCTGGAACAAGTCGATTCGTTTGACCGGCAATGTTCAGGGAAGGTGGCCTTTGGTACTGCGTTCTCGGCTTCAGCAGTCTCTGCTTTCGCGAAGTATAGCTCCATCCAGTTGCTTGAACTGCTTCCAGTTCTCGGCAGTATTTTCAGACAGTTGTGAAACTCTTCTGGCGGCTTCAGCTCAGCCACGCGAATCTCAATCCTCAAGATGAAGGGGAAAGTTCTGTCACTTCTGGACACTATGTATTGTTCGGATAAAAAGGACAGACAAGCAAACGGTGCGTCATCGGCTGCTGCCGGGTTGGAACCGCGCAGTCTCTTTATTAGCATCGTGGAGCCAGCTACCCGTGTTGTCGAGTCGTGCGAAGCCAATGGCCGATAGCGCGACTTGCTCCATGGTCAGCGCTGACATGCAAAATTAAAGACCCCCCCTCCCCACTTTTCTTAGCGTGGCTGACGCAATGGCCGCCATTCCTGCCAAAAAAGCCGTACCATGTTTCCGTCCGAGTTTCGCTTCATTTTCAGTTTCAAACCACATGTCCTGGCCTCTTCTGGCAACAACGGTTCCACGGGTATTGGCGACGACTGGCAGAGTGCGCCGCACGCTAATGCAGTTTGTTTTAAAGATGGTCGGGTTCGTGGGAACGGCAAAAAGGAGGCGATAAGAAACCAAACAGCGTCGGCAAAAAAAGATAAAGCCACGTCATGCTAAAAGAACCTGTGAAAATAGCGTTGTGATGCGTGAGAAGCGGTAAAATTGCACACCTGCAGGGGAGTTTTTCCATTTCACGACAAACCGGGCGGGGACACGCGGCTTCACCTTGACCTTTCGACTTCTGGACCCTGGCACAGGCACCGTGGCGGGTTTGGTCCAGCAGGTGTTCAGTTGAGAGCACACGTCAGACGTTTCGAATTGTCTGAGTTGTCCATGAAGGTTGTCCTGTCCACGTCCACCGCTGCGTCGTTGTACTGCACAAGGCCATTGATAGAGCAGATGGTTCACCTTCTGGGACGCGCTTGCTCCTCGGGCAGGCGTTTTGTGTGCCGCCTCGCAGGGGGTGGCTGGCCCTTTACGTCGTGGCCTTCAGAGTTGCTGCTCGGGAAGCTGCGGCAGCGGCAGGCCGTCGCCCTTGGTTGCGTGACTACTACGCTAGCTCTACCGGTGCCAGGATCGGTTGGGGAGTAGGCCCTCCCACGGTTGCCTCCGCCTCGACGCCGCATCCATCAGGTATTCAGTAGTTAGTTCTTCCAGCGCCACGCTCACGGGCTATCGAGGCGTAGGTCTTCACGCTAGATCTGCTGCGCCGCTGGCCAGCAGCGGTGGCAGTCAGAGCAGCGGGCACGCTGCAGTCAGGCGAATGCGGCCCGTGCCGACGGCACCGAATGCGCGATCAGGGCTTGGCCAGGCTCCGACGACAAGGACCTTACACCCTCCCAGGCGCATTTCGGGGAGGGGAGGCCAGTCTACAGCGTAGCCTTCCTTGAGGGTCGTATGGGCGTCCATCAGCAGGCGCTGGGTCTGCGTGCTCTTGTACACCTGTCTCCCCGGCAAGCGCTCAGCGTTACCTTCGGCATGTTCGCCGTATGCCGCTCCAGCTCCTTCTATGACGCATGCCGTTGTGAACGCATCGTGCGGGACCCAGTGAGCGCTGAGCTTCACAGCCGTATTCGCCGGGGTCAATGAACGAGGGCGCCGCCCGCCCGGACTGTCAGCTCCTGCTCCTCCACCAGCCTTTGCTGTGGCGCGGCACGCGACTGCATGCAGCGCACACGATTGAGCTGAGTGGCCCGGCGAGGGCCAGTCCTCTCGTGCAAGTTCCAGCCGTTGACAGTTCCAGGCGGGAAGTCTTGAATGCGATAGGGCTGTCCTTTTACGTCGCAGGGCAAAAAGACCTCGTTGGTTACAACTACAACTGGTAGGTAACAGTTGAAGGGCGAGATGGTCTTATAATCTTCAGCGTTTATCAAAAACAAACGCAGCACGGCCTGACGCGAAGCCGTTGCCTGCCACTCGCCCGCAGTCGCAAGTATTCCATCCGTTCTAACTGCCGCCTGGCGGCCGGAAGCGGAACGCATCGCCCTGTCACGCGCAACGCTCGCTCGGCGGCCGCGAGTAATCATTCCGTTTACTTGATCTGAAGCCTTTAATAATTTGTTCTATGTGTCCCGGAATAAAAGTTGATTAGCGTAAATGAATGCACTGAACATGGCTAATTCGATCAAAAGGCTAAAAACCTAGCTACAGAGTATTATCAATACAATCGCAGGGAGCACTAGAGTTCCAGACGTTGCGGTAAAACATAAAACTGCGGTACGAGGCTCGAAAAAAAAAAGTCAGCTTTGCGTTTCTTTGTTTTGACTTCTCTATTCGTTTATGATCTACTTACTGTAATTTTGAGACGACTTACTTTGGTTCAGAAGGAAAGAAATGTATTTGTAAATTTTGCTTTACTTACAATTCAACCGCCGACTGCATGTGCAGTATTTTACAAATAGGAAAAAAGAGGCCTCTGACTACAATTCCGAACGAGTATTCGTGAAGTCTATATATCTGCTAGCGAGATTAGACATGTCCCTCTGCCGCTTCTTTTCTCTGTTATGCTAAAAGTCATTGTAAAAGCGGCTTTAAGGCGAAAGCCCTACTTGTTTTTTTTGAGCGAAAATCCCGCGCATGCAGTTCCCAATAATGTACGATTTGAGCGGCACCTGCCGCTCAGTCGTAGCTAATGGAGCTGGCGCTGTCCGGCAGCGTCGCCTTGGCCTGGTCGTCCTGCAGTTGCCGTTCAGACCTCTAGGACGACCTCAGAGTGCCCCATTACGCGCAAAAGCGGCGTCGTTGTGTCCGGAATAGATATAAAATACGTCATTAAGCAGGCGCCACTCCCGCCCGGCTCCCAGCACATCCACATTCTTACTGACTCCGAAAAGGCCATTCGACGTTTCAGAGCTGGTCGCATTTCATCCCAAGCCCTCTGACTCTCCAAACGAAAGGCCCCGCCCTCCCCAAGGTGGCTCTGGTCGATCCCAGGTGCGATCCGCCATGAAGGTAATCGGCACACACACGCCGTCGTCCGGGAGCTTGCATCATCCGGGCACCCGGGCGGATACGGACCAATCCACCGGAGATTCCTTGCCTCTCGCAATCCCCTACCGCGAAGGCCTGCGTGTACCAATAGTGGCCAATGTTCAAACGTTCAAGTATCCACCACCTCATCACTCTTTAACCCGCGAGAAGGCCACGACCTGCGCTCAGTTACAGATGTTAACATTCAGACATTTGGCACTCCTGCATAGATTCTACCCCAACAAATGTCGAGACATTTGTCCACACTGCGGCGAGTACCCATCTCTTTAGTACATGTCACTTCGGTGTGTCTCTCCAACCCCTTGCTCCTCCTTCCCCTTTCCTTCCCCTCCCTGTGATACCTGGGAAGCTGCGCTGCTCAGCCCCTCCCCAGACAACCAGCAAATGCTGGTACAAAGCTCGAGGGCTGCGGCAGAGAGCACTGGGCTTCCGGACTAAGGGCCCCACCTAGACCACAAATCTCGTTTGCCATCAATAAAAGTGTACCCATTCTCCTCCTCCTCACCGCAGGAGCGTCGTGTGCAAGAGATGAGCTTCGAATTCTATCTGTGCTCATCGTGTGCTTCGTGTGATGGTCTATGAGGCGACCGCGTCTACATCTATGGCCTCGACATCGGCAGCAGCGTCTACGTCTACGGCGGCTTCCGCAGGCAAACGTGGCCGCCCACGCAAATACCCCACAGCCTCCTTAAGTGTCCTCCTCTAGGCGTCGTTCTCGACGTCGTCCTAGACGTTGTCCTTAAGAGGAACGGAAACAAAATTCTAGCTCTTATTTTTTAGCTTTAATGTTGCAGCATAACTTCAAAAATACCGGTATTTCATTGAAAGGCACAAGGGAACTAATTTTAAATCTAATTAAATGATGCTTCAATGTGCACCTGGGGGATGCACGTGGAGCCTATTTGGGAGGTAATCTAGCAACGTTTCTAGCAACGTTAGGGAACTTGCTACATATTCATGACGTAGCAAGTTCCATCGGAGCAGCGCCGCTCCTTGAATTCAACATTTTCCTTCATAGCTTTCATCCTCAAACTCACAAATCGCGCATTGTACCAAACAGTTCAAGAAGACGGAAAGGAGGGACTCCCCTCTTGCTCGGACCCTCGTTTGTCTACGCGGACACAGCCATTCTCCCCAAGGAGATTAGCCCGTCCCTCAAAATTCGCACCAAAAGTTGCTTTTCGCACTTCGTTCACCCCTAAGCTGACAATGCTGTGGGAGCTACGTGCTCCCTCGGCCAGCCACACGCTCGTCACCGCACGGGTACTTCGAACGGCTCGGTTGTAGCACGTTGACGCTATGGACACCATTACAACGCTGACAACGCTACCAACGGCAAAGCTCTTAACCACGCCAACCGTGCTACGTCACAAATGCGGGGGCGTCTTTTTTTTTTTTGCGCCGGATATTTTATGGTGCATTGCGCTCTTTGTTTGCTTTTCGTCGAGCGCTTGCTCCGAGTGCACCGTTTGGAGCGAAAAATACAGCCACTCGTTCAAAATACAAACGTGCGATTATCATTTACGGTTATTATTTGTCCGTGACTGACTCATTTCCGAACAATATTTGAATGTTTAAATTTTTGTTTCCGTACCCCATTAAGGTCATCCTTGGGCTCGTCTTAGAAGTCGTCCTAGACGTCGTTCTTGACGTCGTCCTCTAACACGTCATCCGCAACGTCGTCCTAGACGTCATTCTTGACGTCGTTCTCGACGACGTCACAACTTAACTTAACTTTGATACGTGTAGAAACACCACTAAAAAATTTCTCACGCGGGACTACAAAGCTTTCGCCTCCCTACAGGTAAGCAGTCTTGAGTGTCCTGCAATTTTCTTTTCGTCATAAATTGCACACAAACTTGTGGTCGTCCGTTTCTTTTCATCCACGGTTGTTGATAGGCTTGGCTACAAATAATAAATGAACTTATACAACGATGAGATATAATGGCCTATGTATAGAGGTGATACGAGACACTTTCTTAAATTAAAGCAATGCAATTACCCGCAGTTTAAATTTCAGTAGATAAGATTTTTGCGTGGATTCAAAGTTTTTTTATTATTATTACTTTCATTTAATTTCATTTATTATGTCTCTCAGGGCCCGAAGGCATCACAGAGAGGAGGGGGACACAGTAAATGGCACAAATCAAATAACAGTGAAAAGGCAAAAAATACAGAAAATCACTACTAAACATCATTTAACAGGTTAGTAATGGCACAGTACATGGAATAAAACAAATATCAATGAAAAGGCAAAAAAAAAAAACACAGAAATCCTACTTAACATGATGTAAGAGGTTAGTAATTGCAATCTTAAATTTATCTGAGGCAGTGATTGTGACAATACCTGCGGGAAGGCGGTTCCAGTCAATCGAGGTTTGAGGCAAAAAAGAGGCATTAAAGGTAGATGTGCTGCAATGAGGGATTCCAACTTTTAATTGATGATCGGTGCGTGATGATATGTAAAATGATTCAATCGATCGATTGAAAAATGATTACTCGATGATCGGTAGCAATGTTTTAATTTTTAAGATGTATTGATATATTGAGATGAATAGGACTTAAAGAAAACGAACTCTTCGTTTTATGTCGGAAAATAATGCGTACATTTTAATCATCAGCGTAACGCATTGGTGCCAATTACCTGTCATATCTCATTTTGTTTCACGCCCTGCAAAACCGTCAATAACTTGACTATTTTTTATCTGCTACAAGACCTATACCTTTCCCGCCATTCTGTCAAGTGTTGCTTTTATTTTGCTGCAAGTATTTTACCGGTTTGTCGATTTAAATAACTTGCAAAAGAAAACAGCTTCAGAAGTTTCTGTCAGCTTCGTGTTGATTCAAAACAATCAACCGAAGTGCAGGTTTTAATTAAGGTGAGTTGAGGGCCCTTGTTTACCCGGTGGCACGATGAGTGAAGAAAAAATATTTATATGCATGCGTAACGAGCGCGTTGGTAAAAGATTGATATTAAAAGAAAGGGAAAAACTGAGTGCAGTAACTAACTGAAATTACAACACCTGAGAGCTTGTTTGTCTGGGAAACACGCGTGGATGAAAGGTTCCAGGAAAAATTATGTTTAAGCAATAGATGCGTCGGAACAAAAATGTTTTACATTTTAGGGATAAACTGCTCAATAAATGCGAACAAAAAATGACCCAACCGTGACAGGACGCTGCTGAACTTGCCACTAAAGTTTAATGGACGAAAAGTCACGAGGAAAACAAGCAAGAAAATGTATACGTATTTAAAACATACATAAACAAACTCGCCCACCAGGCACCTAGTTGGTTACCATCGAGAAAAAAGCCACACGCAACGCAGTTCATTTTTGACCGTAAGAACGCAACCTCCTTTTCCAACAAAGCTACAAATGGCTCTGTGACGCACCTCTCCTCCAGGCTTGTAATAAAGAAGTGTCAATAAATTTCACTTCCACTCTATCCTTGGGAGCTCCGAGGATAGTGACCCTGACAGTGTCAAGCCTACAATGACAGCCGTTGCGGTGCAATGGAAGGAGTGGAGCAATCGTTGGCCCCCAACGAATAGAGTGCTTCCTTAGCCTGTCATGCAGGCTCATTCCTGTTGGGCCTGCTTGAAACTGTCATATGTGAACGGAAATTTGTAAACGACAATAGAAATGCACTATTGTGGACACACCTGGCTATAACATCGGCAAGCGCTGTGGTGTCAGTTGGCTTCGCACCTTGCAGACGACGAAGTGGGGTGTGATCACAAACTGGAAGAACAATCAATCTCCGAGATGAATGACATATTTTGATTCCTCTCGGAGATCACGTGACGCTGGGAGAACGGAAAGGCCACCGCTCGCGTGTTATAGGCGTTTTTAGTTTCTTTCGTTCTCAGTCACGTGGGTTCAATATCTGGTATGCGGGACGAAAAAATCATGAGATATTTTATCATTGAAAGAAAACTTGTAACTGGGGCTGAGGCTGTCCGTTTTTTATTTTCCCAGTCTCAGGTTTTCTTTCAATGATGTTTTCTAACCACCTAGCCTCAGTACTTTCCCTGCTTGCAAGTAATTTCAACCTGGAATATGCGAAAAAATGCGGGTGAGGCAAGAGAAGAATGTTTGACAATCACGCATTTTTGTGAACCCTTTCCAGCGGCGCGTAGATATTAAAACGATGTTTTAACGCATACCAGAAGGGACGACATTCAAGATGGCTGCGCCCTTGTTGAAAAGGTGTATGGACAACTCTGCCCACGATGGTACGTCACAAGGGCTTTCTATGGGTCTTGATGCACTTCAGATAGAAGACATAAATACATCTATAAACTCTCCGTTCAACGGCCTGCATTCCAAGTTTTTTCTTTTTCAGATAATTTTACCGCTATGATGTTCTTGTTTTCTTTTTACAAGGATGTTTACAATTCTGAAGAAATTTATCTTGTCAATTTTGGAGTGGCTAGGCACACTTGAGTGTGCATTTATGTCATCATTTTAACATATTTCTAGGTGAGTAGAGCATTAATATTATGTCTCGCATGCTATGCCATATATAAACTAAAAAGCACCGGAATATTTCGATGCACTAAATAAAAAGTAGTTTAGATCAGGCCTTGACGGTCCGCATAACGCTCTATCTACTGACGTAAATCGCAGACAAAGCCTGACATCTGCCGAGATACTTAGAAGTCGAAAAATTTACAAACTAATATCTTCGTTTCTCTGACTCGAACGCATTCATCTTTAATGGTCGAAGATCAACGTGGGTTAGAAACGTGCCGGTTTAAATTAATTATTTTGCCGACGCCGATTGGCCTGGACGTAACGACAAATAATGCTAAATCAAAGAGGCGCACTGGAAAAGTAAAAAAAAAGAAGGCTCAGGAAGTTACGATACATAAAAAAGAAAACACTTAGTAGAAAAGAGTACGGCACTCGAAGTTACCTCTCGCCGTATTAAGACATGACCTCGTTCAGACTGAACGAATCGTACACCAAACGTCCTTGTACAAAATGATTACTCGATAATCAGACGTATGAATACGAGGCAATGAGCAAAGTGATTGTCGTAGAGACCAGAAAACTTCTGCAGTGTAGGATGCTAGATATATTGGACCAAGTGACCAAATAGGAATCGGCCAACTCCGAGGTTCAAATTTTCTTTGGAAGACCCCATTTAAGTTACGTCGATTTCCTTGAATAACGACGTGGTTGATCGGGGCTCAGATGAAACAGCGGAACGCAATCAAGGCCCACGTAGACGTTTGTCAGACATGTTGCGTTGCCATAGCATTATATATTTGTGCACCAAAAAGGAGATCTGCGTAGTTGTTTTTGGGCACGTAAAAAAATAAAATAAAATAAAGTAAAATAAAATAAAATGGATATCTGTATTACTCTCCGCTCTGACCTCCCGTCGCGCTTCTTTCTTGTAAGAATTACCGGCAGTTAATCAATATTGCTTTGTTTTGTTTTGTTTTTGGTGTTTTGTATTTGTTTGTTTTGTGTTTGTTCAAAGACGATCCTTAGTAGTGGCCACCGCAGGAAGCAAACACACCTGACAAGGAAATTATCCTTCTCAGTTTGTAAAAAGGGCAAACCAGTATTGACAGCGGCATGCATACACAGAATGATCAGAAATAAATATAGTTATATCAAAATTTTCATAGTACTTTACAGATATATCCATGAAATAACTGCAACTCAACGAACAAGATAAAATAAACAGAGGAGTGAACATTAAATATGTGAATATAGACAAGTATTATCAAGTAGCTTGAGTTACAAGGTCACCGAGGTCTCACGATAACCGCAATTCAATAAAACTTTTCTTTTATTAAAAATACTTCGTGATTATATATAATTGTATAGAAATTTTTGTCGCTGCCTCCAAACCATGCTCTGGCTTTTTAAGAATGAGTATTCGTTGCACACTGATTGTATTTTCGTTGACGGCTGTGTGTAGTCTATATCAGGTGTGTTATTTATGAAGCTAATTATTTAAATCTTATATTCTAGTTTCGTTAATTACCCCAGGTGAGACGCGCCATTCCTCTAGATGCTGCAACAAGTACAATGATATTGCTTCTGATTCGCCGATGGTAATATAAATCTTACCTGTATACGGTACTTGAAATAATTTGAAAAACGACAACTATTTATCTTTCAGAATATTGCGTGTGATAACTACAGATTTTAAGAAGGACGGTAATACGTTCTGTGGTAATAATTGAGTGAGTTAATTTGAACACTATTATATTTGGTTGAAAATAAAGTTGAAAAATTGATGTACTACATTGTGTTCAGATAATCTCCGAAACCAAAATGGAATTCGAAGCTCAACGAGTTCATCAATGCAGAGGGATTCGATCTCCGAAACAACTTTAAAGAAATTATGAAAATTTATAACATTCTTCGACACAATTCATTCTATAATTTTGTAAAATATTAATACTTTGTAAACGTTCACTTCATTTTCATTTATGACTAAATTGAACCGATTTGTGTACGTGCTCTTTTGTCTCGCTAAACTGCGAATGTTAGGAGGCCTGTATCTTCAGAAGATGGAAAGCTTTGCTTTAACGATATTTGGGAACATTTTGTTTTAGTGTGAACCTATTTGTCTGACTTACATTTAGTCAGTTGCACTTCATTTTAAAATCAAGGACCACTGAATGCTATCGAAAATGTTTAAAAAAAGGCTTTAGAAAATTAAAAAATAATTGTGGTTCTGGAAAAATAAACTCTTCCAGGGAACAAACTGCAAAGCAAAGCGGACGTCAGAAAAAACAAAACAAAAAACAATTAGCTCAAGTATGTAACGTAAATTTACTTATTGCCTTTTAATTAGTGAAAGTGAACATATGGTTCTAATTAGCTATTTGCTAAGCATGATCAAAAGCAAGTAAATCAACTAATTTTAGAAAGGTGTAAGGCTGGCGCAGCATTTTACGGCGTTCCGGAAAATCGATCAGTTTGAACGTATTCCTAGATTTCGGTTTCTTATTGGAGCGCATCTTTGCGCGCAGTGTTCCTGCTCCCCAGCGGCCGAGACACGCAACATACGTGTGCCATACTTCCCTCCACCCTACGAGGGCGACGAGGCTCTGGCTTCACTCCTCGCTCCCCTGGAAGCAGGACCGCTGGCGCGCAAATATACGCTCCAATAAGAAACTGAGGACAAATTCAAGAAACCATCTTGCGACAAAAAAGATGCGTACGATAAAAACCAAATAACAGGTTACGATGGAACCCTACGACAGCTCCAGAGGTGTCTTATGCTCTTTTTGCGACCGAATCCACATGTCTGACAGCATTGCTCGCTTACGGCGTCGCGACGACCGACATGCATTAATTTTTCTACGTGCTATCGCGCGCGTCTTGACTCCAAGCAACGAGAAACAAAGAAATAAGTACTCGAAATTGAATGCCGCGGAGACAAACGCAGGAGCCACGGATACCCGGAAAAAGCTACAGCGGCAGCGATCTCACCGAACGCTAGGCGAGCAAGACACTCCGACGCAACGTTGCTCCGACGTCCCTGGCCAAGACCGTCTGCTCACGACCGGCCGACTTGCTGAGTGGTATATGCGAACGCGATCTCTGTGGACCCTCCTTGTATGCATAGTTTGAATCCCTGACCTGTATTTTCCGGTAAGGGGGCTATCCTCTTCCCCTCGTCACCTCCTTGTTTTCGAAGGCAGCGGTGGTGAACGCTGGCGTCGAAAAGGGACACTCTTCGATTCTATCTCTTTTTTGTGTGTGTGTTGTGTGTTATAGAGCTGAAATAAACACCGTATGGATTGCTCCGGATCATGGGTACGTATACTTTTTTTAGTATGTCCCTTGTTTTCGGACATGACGATACGCCAACATATGTCGAGATAGAGCACTTTTTGCGAGCTACGCAATGCCGGTCCTACCTTCCTCTGCCGAGCGTCTCGTGAGCTTCGAGTTGCCAATGTCTAGCGGCCCAGCGCTTCATCATAATATACCGTTGTGCCACCAAGCAGACCGCGCAGGCGCGCGTATTCCGGAAGTGGTGCCGCCTGTCATGCGTACTATGGCAGTCATCGCTGTTCCGGCTTCCCGGTAGTTCCCAGAAGCGGTTGCCAGAGGCTTCGGGAACTATCCGGGACATTCTAAGAAACCAACAAGGTTTGCCTGACCAGATTGCCCTAAAATTTTGCAATCGCTTCCGCCTTTTCTCGGCCGGTGCATTCTTGATATTGTGATATATATTTACTTTTTGTTTTAATCAGCAGTTTTTTTTTCTGGAGCGTTATTGATCGCTTTTCCTATTTCCATGGGAGCTCTTTTATTCGCTCGGGATCGTACAAATGCCTCAATTGAATATATTTCTATTCACGCGTGTATTAAGGCGCTCGTGCCGCAGAAAACCGGGCGTCGGCGTCGTTGGCGTTGTAAGGGGAAAGTCCTGATTGGTTGATAGGGTCATGACGTCACAGCCAGATGACCTCGCGCGGGAATTTCAAATTACCCACAACGCTCATGTGAAATGTGACGTCACGCGAGGAATGAAAGTGATTAAAAAAATGAAAGACGTTTACAATCCCCTGTAACGCCGAAATAGAGCGCAGCTCTTGAGGAGGAGGAGGAGAAGGTACGGAGAGGGGGCTATGCTCTTTCTCCTTTCCTCCCATTTAGGAAAAATTTTGCCGCTAAATTGAGCGGGGAAAACTTCCGCTTTTGGCAAATTTCCGCAATTTGGCGGGAATGTTTTCCTCTAAATGTAGCGGGAAATTAACCCATAATGCACCGCGCGGTTAAGCCGACGGAGACGGCGATGGCAACGGCGACGGCAACGGCGACGCCGCTCAAGCCGGAAACGGGCGCCTAAGAGCTGCGCTCTAAAACATGGCATGTATTGCGAATTAAAGCGCGCCGCAAGTCTCAAGTAATTTCACCTTATAAAAATTCATTTGCCTTAAAAAAAAAAAAAGTTGAGGATTTTGAGGCGGGATTCGAACTTACGACAATTAGGTTGCGTGCAAGACACACTACTAACTAGGCCATATCCGTTTTTTCTTCTTTAATACATGGTAGATTGCGCTAAAAATTCGGGTTACAAGGTCATAAGGTGAAAAGATGGCTATACACACAGTGATAGAAATGAGATGAAAAGTTAAGATGATTGTCTTCCTGAACCACAGTCCTGGAACACATTTTCACTCATGGCACTTCACAGACGCTAACAAACAACGTTTCTAAGTACGCAATAATCTCAACCATTTCCAGATATTCAAAATCTGGAAGCATAAGCACGCATCAAAGAGGAAACCATTCAGACACCGGTTGGTGAGCTTCATAAACACTTCTTACTTTAAACTTTTCTTCTAGGAAAATTGATTTAGTGGTTCGTGGTGTGTCTATTCCTGTCAATCATCCGGCATCACCAGAGGCTGTGTAGGCCTATCATCATGAATACATCATAGAGATGTTTGTTTCGGTGGGGACGTATAGAAAACGAATACTACGGTCTGTAAAGTCTATGCCCTTCTTAAGAGTTCGTTGCAGGATATCCTGGAAGAAAACTGCATCTGTACCGTAGATAAAGCATTGTTCTATGGTTCCTGGTCGGTGGCATAAACGACAATCAACTGACCACGGTACAAACAAAACAAAAAACACGCTCTTGGAGCCCCCATTTTACTGGAAGCGTTGATGTGTGCAACTTAAAGAAAATGTTTTAGCACTTGGAAATATGCACATTCGTTTCACTCGTTTAAAAACATCGCATCCTTCACAGTCGCTAAACCTTGTTCTGTATAGGGGAATAGGAAAGAAACTTTCAATTAGGGCTTGTGATAGTCTTCTTGATACCTCAAAAGGAATTCTAGCGAGAAGCGGACTTTTAGAAACATGAAGGTATCGACTATCTCTTTCCAAAATCCCCAGAGTTTGCCTGGGGTAGAATTTGTTGTTGAAATGATTACGAAGGGCAAGTGATGTGCTAGTTTTCTTTGAACAACGGTAAAGCAGAAAAGGATGGGATAAATTCCTAAAGAAAAACAGTCGCGAAACGAGCTGTCGAATGAATAAATGTGCCAGTCCTAAGCCGCCAGTTTCCAACGGAAGGAATAAGTTGTCGCGCTTCATCCGTTCCCAAGATGAGCTCCAGATGAAGGTCGCAAAAATTCTGTGGAAGGCTTGTACTTTTGAACGGCTACAATGTAATACTTGTAAGGCATACATTAGTTTTGACATTAAAAAAATGTTACACGCTGCTGCTTTTGCGAAGATGGAAAGATTTCGCGCCCTCCATGCTAATGCTTTTCGTTTGATCTCAGTTGCAACAGAATTACAGTATAGATTATTGCATCTTGTTTGATCTAGAGGAACGCCAAGATATTTGAATGGACAACAATTCCACGAAAACCCAGCAAAACGCCCTGGCATAGTTGCCCACTCCCTATCCAGAAGCCATTAGATTTTTCGGCATTCAACCTCGCTCCAGTTAGTTCGCCATACTTTTCTGTTACATGAAGGGCTTTTCCACACTTTCCTTATTCGAACAAAACAAGGCCACGTCATCGGCGTACGCCAGTAACTTTACCTCAGTGAAGCAAAGGGTATAGCCACGGATATTATGATTCGTAATAATGCTCAGGCATAGAGAGCTCAAGGTATAAAGCAAAAAAGAAGCGGTGATAGTGGGCAACCTTGCCTAACTGAAGATTTAATATGGATGGAATCGGAAAGGAGTTAGTTAGAGTATAGGAAATCGTGCTGTATTTATATTAGAGTCGTTTTCTTCTGCTAGAACCTTCCAGAGTTGCGTCGGCATTGGTTTGTTTATCTTTCTATGTTGGGGTCGGCGTTTTTGAGGGAGCGTTTGTGGGGGCAGAGCGGCCGAGAGGTGGGAGCGGGTCCCCCGCGGTCGTTAAGAAACGTCTCGGGTTTCGGGAGTCTGCTCGGACGATCCCTGGGACGGCCCGTTCTTGGAGCGGCTTGTGGATGTTAACCGAGTGTGCCTGTGTGTAGAGGGTTTTGCCGCTTAGTGTAAAATTGTCGCGTTTTGCCCGGAGTAATAATTTAGCTGTTGGCGCCAGCCAGTCTGGGAAAATTGCAGAGAACGACTCTACAAGGAATTTGGGTTTGGCGGTTGAAGCGCCAGAATGACAGCTCGCCGACCATTGGAGAACAGTGTACCACGTGTGAGTGGTGGAATTTGAAGAGATTGGTCGGTTCCTGAGGGGAAAGGAGGCCCCTACGGGCGTACAAAAGGAGTGCGGAGAGGATTTTGGAGGATTCGGACTTTGGATTTGATGGAGAGAAATTGGGGACGGGGGTCGAGACTTTAGACGAGGCAGGATGGTCTCCCAAGTTGGGACTTGTAACTAGAGTGTAAATAAATGCACATAGTTCTATTCAAGCAGTGAGTCGACCCGTCACTCAGCGACGTTCGTGCCACCACGCTCCAGCCCATCGGAGCGGAACCTGCCTCCCACACCACCGGGAGGACCAACAACAACAACTACTTTAACTGAGTTGTTTACAATTAGCCTCGTGCTGCTATTTTTATAACAGAGCCGAATGCCCTCTAGAAGCATGGTCCCTACGTTTGCGTGAGAAAGTAGTTTGAATAAAAATGAATGGCTTACTCTATCGAACGCCTTGGACAAGTCAAGTTGAACTATAGCTACTTGATCTTGCTCATCGGATACGGAGTCTATCACAGATCTCGCTACGTGAATATTTGTTTGAATGTTTCGTTCTCGTATACCGCAAGTTTGGTGTTCTCCAATTAGATTATGTATTACGATGTGTAAGCGTTCATTTAAAACTTTTGCGAAGATTTTATAATCCACATTACAAAGTGATATGGGTCTATAAGCTTCGACTTTTCTTAAAGCTAATGTGTCTTCAGTTTTGGGAATTAGTACAGTGTGGCCATGATAAAAGGTTGGTGGTAGTGTTTGGTGCTCATATGCGGCTTTAAGGACATCAAGTAGTAATGGACTTAACAGATCAGAAAATTTCCTGTAGAATTCAGCACTTAAGCCATCAGGTCCAGGTGTTTTGTTTGAAGGAAGAGCTTTTATGACACTCTGAATTTCCTGCAAGGTCAGAGCACCATCGACTATTTCCTTTTCCTCGTCTGATAAGGAGGGCACGAGGTGAACTAGCTCTTCTATGTCTGTACTTTCTTCAATTTGAATACTCTTCCCAAAAAGATTAGTGTAATAATCGACAAAAGCTTCTGAAATATTTGGTGTATCTATTCTCGTACTATCTTTATGTTCAATTTCAACTATTTCTTTTGTTAAAGCATACTTTCGCTCATCCTCTAAGGACCTCCGTCCGGGCATCTCTCCGAGTAGAAATTTTTGTGAGCGCGATCGAATCACTGCGCCTCGGTGCTTCTCAGCATCGTATCGCTGGAGCTGTGTTTTAGTCATGTTTATTTCTTCTGTGTATTCACCGGGTTTCTTACTTTCAAGCTCATAAAGCGTTGACAGCATATTAAAGAGAGTCTTTAGTTCTCGCCTTTTTTCAAATGTGATAGTACTGGCGCGTTCAATTGCCCAATTTTTAACGTCTTGTTTGAACATGTCCCATTTGCAAAATATGTGTAGTGAGGGTATCTGTTGCACTCGTAAAAGGATTTCTGGGATACGATCAGTAAATATTTCGTCATCTAGAAGAGTTGTGTTTAGTTTCCATAGGCGCCAATCAGGACGTACTGAATGCCGTTTCTTTTCACCAAGGATAACTGAGACGAGACAGTGGTCTGAGAAAAATACAGGTTTCACTGTGTAATCTGAAATAGCCTCATAGAGTTCTCCAGAAATGTATATTCGATCCAGTCGTGCGTGAGAGGAGCGTTGGAAATGTGTGTAATGAACTCTGCTGCCTTTGTGTTCTCCAATGTCCGCTAAGTTGTTTTCGTTAACAAGGGACTGTAGTAACGCTGCACTAGGGTCGAATCTGGCTATGAATTGGGAACGATCATTAAAATTTAACACACAGTTGAAATCTCCAAGTAGCAGTAATTTTCTATCGGTGCTAAAGTATGGTTCTATAAGTAAAAAGAAGTCATTACGTGCATTCACAGCGTTAGGAGCGTAAACACACATTATGCGCCATTCGTCATTGCCATAAGTAAAATCGCACACGATGAAGCGCCCCTCCCGATCGGTGGTGAGAGCTTTTGCAGTCAGACCCGTTCCTTGTTTTAGAAACAAAAAACACCCAGCCGAGGTGCCCGTTGCATGGGTGACACATACTTCGAAATCATTCAGAAAAGGTTTCAAAGCGATCTCGGTTTCTTCCACGCCGGATAATTTTGTTTCTTGTACAGCTAACACGTCTACCTGTTGTAGGGACATGAGCTGCAGGAGCTGACACTGCTTTCGCTTAGAGTTAAGACCTCTCACATTTAAGGTAGCCACACGGAGCTGAGGGGCGCTGGACATGCAATCGCTTATGGTTGAGCGTTATCGCTCACTGGGGCGTCTTCGACAAGCTTAGGGCCAGAAAGTGGTTTCGAATACGGCTTGTGCCGCGTTCCAGCTTGTCGTCTGTCGGACAGTTTTGATCTAGTTAAAGGGCCGTCATTCAATGTCGCGTTTGTAAGGGCTTCGATTGCAAGTATGGGATCGGCTGCATCGTCAGTTTCTTGTGTTGAGTTACCTTCATCCTCAACCTCGGTGGTGGTTGTATTCTGTTGGTCGTCTGTGAGAGTCTCTCTGTGCTCTGGCGTTTGAGAAGTGTTCAGTGTACTTTTTGGGTTGGTCGGGGGGCTGGCGGGTTGTTCTGTACACGCATCGGGAGAGGGAAGGCTTCCTTCTGGCTGTTCTGGCGGGAGTGGCTGAAGTGTAGGGTCTGGAGGCTCAGTCATCATGTGGATATCCCCGTTTGGTTCAACCACCTCGCTTGCATCCATCAGGTGTTCTGTGGCTGACTCGTCCGCTGTTCCGATCTTCAGCCTGTCGGCGTAGGTGAGGACGCAGTCAGCGAGGCTGTGTCCGTACCTTTGGCACTTTGTGCACCTCGGAGTCCGACATTGACGGCGGATGTGGCCCACGCGGTTGCATCGCAGGCACAGGGGAGGCCGACCGGGGATCAGTAGCAAGCTCTGGCACCCGTAGATAGTCAGGAGATGAGGAATCTTGCTCACGCTTATGTCGTCTCGGAGCGTCAGCTGCACCTCTCTGTTGAGAGTGTCCATTCCTTCCATTCCTTCGCATTTCCATTTTTCTCGTACGATAGAGCGCACGGTACCGAAAGGTTCCAGTGCTTCGACAACTCTGCGGTTTTCCATGTGGGGGGGTAGCCACAAAAGCCTGAGCTTCACTTCTTTTGACTCTGGGTCAACGACGAGGCATTTTCGGCCTTTCACTTTTAGCTCTTCGCAGGAGACGAGCTTGGCTTTCGCGAGGGAAGTCGCACACACAACCATCCAGACATGCGACATTTGGTATTGTCCCATGGCGATGATGTCCTTTCGGTCAATGACGCCACTCAAAGCGTCACGAAAGTCCGGAGCTCGGTAGGGTCGAGCGGCGAGATCTCCATGCAGGAACACTGAATTCAGAACGAGGTTACCTGTAGGCATTCGTGGCATCAGCACTCGGTAGTCTTCCATCGGAGTAACGGTAGCAGTAGCAGCGGTAGACGTATTACCTCGGCCGGAGGCCGATGTGTTTTCTTGGGCGGAGAACATGAAAACGCAGCCGTTCGAAGCCACTAGGCTATATCCGCCGCACTTAATGCTCACTGGCAGGAAGAAGCATGAAAGCGAATGAGAAGGCGGTAGCGCTATCGCGGTAGCCCGGTAGCGCTATCGCCTCACTCTTAGAAAGACACTGCACACTGCAAGGAAAAAAGTTTTTTTAATAACATAAATAGGACACGTATATTAAAAAAAACATATTTAACGGGAAAAATACATTTCGTTACTAGCAACATTTACGCCGTTAGAAGCAATTTAGGTGCACAAGGTGGAGCTCGCAGCCCGATAAGCCCCGCCCCGCGATTACAAGGTGCTTACATCTCTCATTGGCTGGATAGATGATTGATGTATGAAAGGTTCGTTGTAAATTTGTATTTCCGTGCCATAATAGTATTTTATTCGACTATTTTGTATGTTTGAGAAACAAATAATCAAGATAGAGTTAATATTGTTTTCAAATGTATTATGAGGTTGCTTCTCCGCTTTGGTTTGAAACGTTAACAGACATTGCTGCCGGCGTCTGCGGAGTGCTGAGCGAGCGAAGCTTGTTGAGCTCGCTCAGCAAGTGGTTTTGAGTTTACAGAGGTGTTTCGAGGAATAACTTTTCAACCGACTAAGTTTGCAGAATACAACTGTAGCAAGTACGTGCCTTCGAAAGCGCTGTGCGGATGCTTGTTCTCGTAGCGGGAGTGGCCTAAGCCTAGCGTCCAAGATCAACTCGTTTGATCCATCTGGCTCAATCTCTTTCTTTGCGCATGTTGATGTTGAGTAGAGATGTTAGTTCCCGTAAAAGCGTCCCCGCTGCTTTGTGAATTGTGCGACCGTCGTGACCTAGACCACGGTTTCAACGCCGTGAAGATGCCTACACATGTAAATTTGCGAGCTCATTTGGTCTCGGGCAATCCGGCGTTCGGCGCGCATTAAGTTGTGCCTAGGTATTTTCCCGTCATTTCGCCTCGAAAGTGCGTGTAGCTCTCAAATTTTGCAGTGAAGCTGGCCTACCCAAACAAATATTTTACATGGCGTTTTAATTCTGCGTCATGACGCACACCCACCTCGCTTGCAAATGCCATATGAAAAAAACGAAACAACAACAACAACAAGAGCATTAAAGCTGGAAGGATGGCATGTTTATTTTATTGATTGTTTTTAGTTTTCTCGGTCGCTTATTACGGACATTGATAGACGCTGGCAGACGCTTGTATTGGACCGTGGCTCGTGCATGATGGAACGCTAGAACGCCACTCTCATGGTCGCGTCGTCTCTGAGGGCTGCAGACGTTTTTAGATGGGGGCGGAGTAGCAGACGGACAGAGGCGAAAACGGACGCCGACGCGCACGCTTTCGTGTCCGCGTCTCAAAGGCACTGCATACGACCATAGAGGGCGGCGAAATAGCAGACGATGCCGGAGGCTGCCGCGCGTCTGCTCGCACGACTAGCAGGCGGTGTCAGATTTCCAGACTAGGCGCACCGGATGTAGAAAAAATGGAGACATTTGGCTTCCGTACATGTTTGGTCGAGCAGCCGAGCCAATCCAGTAGTAATGGGCATTGATTTGTGGGCGGGACCTAGATCGGGCCATGACCTCCACCTAAATTGAGTCTAACGGCTTAAATATGGCGCAAAAGTTTTTTTTTCCTGTTTAAAATATTATTTAAGAAATTACGTGTTCCATTTATGCCTCTAAAAAAAAACTTTTTTTCCTTGCAGTGTTTTTTTATAAGGGAAGCTCAGGCGTAAGCGCCATCCAAGCCTTGACGGCATTATTAACTCTTGTCGGGAAGTTGGGGGAGGGGGGGCGACAACTGGTATAATTTTGGAAGCAATTATGAAATAAGCATCCACACTAAGGAATATGGTACAGCTCCAATCTTGATGCTGACACGTGACTGCCGAGTTTTTGCTTTTTGACGCAATTCCGTCGGTACATTACAACTATACCATCTGTTTTCATTTTCATTGGTCACTTCCTGACTACACTCAGGCGGTCCAGCTAGGTCAGTGGTATACCAATTTTAGAGTCAGTGACAATCACTTATTTGATTTTGTGAGCATGTGGCGCATAGGTGGGCGATAAGGACCCATAGGCTAGCAGTGCAGTACTTGCACTCGACTTAAATGACTCATCTACAGCTTGGACACCGACGCCTGTTGAAGCTAACTTCCGGCACGCTAAACATGCATACAACACAATGTTTATTAGCGCAGTTAAAGTTTAAGGTCCACGGCGCAGAGCGGGGACTGGAGTAAATATAGGATCGCACCACATGGCTGGAGAGAGAGGGAGGCTTCGTATAAAAACCGCTACGTTTAAAGTAAAAGTTTAAAATACGCAAATAAAATAGAGTTATTACAATTCTAATTTGCTGGAGACAGAAATTGCACCACTGCCGGTGGCGATGCAGTTTTCGGGGTGCGAGTTATACTCCAACAAAATTTCTTTTAAGGAAAGGCACCGTGTCTAATTGATAAGAATAATTCAACCTGACTCATATTATCAGGTGACGTATTTTAGTTTAAAAATTGGTATGCCTACTTAGATCTAAAGCTGAATGTGCACCTGAAGCTCATATTCCCCTCAAATCAAAGACGATATCACAAGACAGTGCCTTTTTCGACGTCCACCCGTCAACATATTTCAAAAATTATTTCGACGTCTGTGTCGTGTGGTTCTCCTTAAGGGCCACTGCCTCTGGGAGTACCACGTTCGCGGCGAGACGCTCTACCGCGAAGCGGGTTCGTGCTCGCGTGGCATGCTGCTCGTCGAGCGCAAAGAGACACCAGTCACGTTGGTAACGGTGATAAACTCTGTTTATTTACAATACAAAACAAATAACAATAGTCAACGGCTAAGCTGGTGAACGTCGTCGGAGTGGAGGTGGTCCACGGCCGAACGGTCGTTCACGAAGATACAAAGGACGGGGTAACGCTCACCGGACGGTTCCCCGTTGTTGCCTGCCGAAATCCCAGGAAGAAGACCCAGAGATCCCGCCGTCCGCTGGTTTTAAGATAACAGCGGAGGCGAAGGGCCAATCAAGGAGCGACACGTCGATCTCCTTTGTGCAGGGGTTCGTAATGGAAATCGCCCCAAAGGCGGAGAGGAGGAAGCCACTCACTGTGGTAAGCGCGCCACCTCTTCACTACGCCAGCGCGGCCGCCACGGCGAGCCAAAACGCTGACGCGACAGAATGTTGAGGGATCACAATCCCCACAGTCGTCACTTCCGTAAAACGTCAAAATAGAGGGCAAATTATTTCGACGTTCCCCGTCAATGCGGACGTAGCCGTTTCGT
>JAZHYW010057179.1:0-10671 GCA_037355805.1 Ixodes ricinus | reverse complement strand
CGAAAGGCCACCTTGCAGGTTGAGGGAATTCTGGGAGGCGTTCACTCTGACGCCTGAATGACGCGCGTTGGACGATTACGCCAGCAGTTGCCGCCGTCTGCGGCGCTGCCTTAGCGAAGTCGACGTCTCACCAAACGGCACCCTGGCAGAACGGCTGCCAGAAAAACGGGCGTTATACGGCGAAATGGTTAACACCAGCGAGCCGCCGCAGTGACGCCTTTACCGCAGATCGCCGCCGCGAAGCAGCGTAAGCGCAGGGGGATTGCCTGCTGTTCGCTGTACATTGATATTTAAATGTCGCTGTTAGCTAAAAAGCCACGCCTGTAATACGTCTTTACAGCGGAGCGCCAGTTTTCCAGGATGTTCGCTAAAGAAATAACTCTGGATTACCTTACCGGTAAGCCATATCCGGGCTGCCGCCGCCGATGCGGCAGTACAAGCGGCCGGCCATTACGACAGCGTCTGCTTCGCCAGAGCGGAAAAGCTGAAAGCGTTTTAGAGTGTGAAGTGAGCAGGCGTTTGAAAAAACAGTGAAGGCGGTCGAAGCATTCCCACGTATATATGAGCAGCCAGCAACTTACCCACATCTCCCTGCCAAGAAATTCTGGCCCAGACAATCGGCTTCGAACTTCTGCTCTGATCTTGTAATCAGCATTAGCGTCAAGGCGAACGTGTCACGTATCACTGTTGCGAAAGCCCCATGCGCGCAAGGCCGCTTCCACCATGCGTAAGTAATTTCCGCAAAACGTAATTGGCGGAAATCGCACGATGCTTGAACGTATTCGTAGAGGGGCACCTGGACTAGACTTACAGCGATCGCACTGACTAACGAAAGCCAAACTTTGGATGTCTAACTGCAAAGAAAATTTTGATCTCACAGGTATATGCCAGCCCAGTATAGCGGTACATTTGAGAACTTTCAAAAGCGTCAAAGAAGAACTCCCAAAGCTGCAGACATGATCAATCGTTCGAGTGCTTTCTCCGTGATCTAAAGATATCGTCATGCTATTTACACTGTAAGCTGTGTTTTCTTTAGCCGTAGCCCAAGACGAAGCTTCTCAACTGCAATCCAGGCACTAGCCGCCCTGAAGGCCGAGGCCCGCGGATCGTTAACATAGCCCGATTCTCCAGAACGGCCATTTTGGCTCATCTCCGCATTTGCCCATGCATCGAAAGGAAAAAGGTTTCGACGGACACCTCGCCGTTTTAAATGTTAGAAAATTTGGCCGCAACTCATGTATGCAAAGGGCATTTTCGCGTGGGAAAGATGTTACAGGTTTAGGGTGCAATTTTGAAGTCTCTCCCGAAGAAAACACTTCTGTCAGAATCTCGCGTAAGCCAGGCAAAACACGAATGCTCTAGTCTTCGCACATGTTTTCTTGAAAAAGTGCGATGTATACAGTCACTTCAGTGAACATTCGCTACGTTGCATCTTCACTTTCCTTACGTCAGTCAATTCGCTTTTTGTTGTTGCAATTCCCATTTTTCATAAGATTGTAATGGCTTAAAACCGTTTTCCGTGCACAGGCGCTGGCTAATCCTGATAAGGTCGTCTCCGGATCAATAAGCGTACAGAAATTCGCTGAACCACTGGCGCTACTGCGATGTCAACATGCTCTGGAACAAGTCGATTGTGCATAAGCGAATCTGACGCTATTAATGAAACTAACAAAAACAAAGTTACAAAACACCATTCCACGGTGGTGCATTTCCTTCCATTTTTTCAGAGCCTAACTTCTTTTTTTATGTTTGGTTTGATATGACGTTTATACCACCGCGGTCTTCCTTCCTCCCGCTATTTTTTGCTTGCTTTCTTCGTTTTTACTTGACGTCTGAACCACTTTCCCAATTCGCGTACTTTGTTAGGCTTGTTTACTTTCTTTCAGTTTCACGCTTATCACAATTTGTCTGCTCACTGGGCTGCCATGCTCGGACATTCGAGGGCCGTCTGCAACTTTGTTGTTATTGTTTTTTTGTTGTTTTTTTGTTTTTCCAATCACCGCCTGTAGATAACCTCTAACTTTCGCCGACTAGAGTTTTGATTCGAGTATGTGCTTTTTGATATTTAATATGTGCGTAGTTTCAAATTTTATTCGGATATTTGAGTATACGTCATTGCCTGGCTATGATCGTATTGACGAATGTTGCCCGGCATAGACCAGCGCGTAATTGGAGAGGTACATACGTTTAATATTGCAAAAACAGTTTCGGTAGAGTCCGCTTCCGAAGACCGAACAAAACGTGAGTAATTAGTTTACTAAATTAAACTGAAGAGCTTCATTAGCATCGCATGTCTCAACAGATTATGACACCCCACGGAGATGGCTGACGGTTTCATGATGACAGACAGGGTCATTTCAGCAAACTGCGTCTCGGCTGAGACTGGAGGAAGAGCACACAGTGCCAGCGCTCGAGTTTCAACTGCCCAAGACGTCATGCGCCTGCCTTGCAGCTTTCACCCAGTCCTGTGGCCGAGACGCTGGCTCCAGCAAGCCGGCCTAGATGCTGCTATTGAATGCCCAAGGGCAGGCAGTAGGTGGAAAATCCATCGAGCAGTGCTCATTGATAGTAAAACTATCGATAGGCAATATCGATAGCCGACCATCGAAAAACTATCGATAGTCGTACCATCGATAGTACTATAGATATCGACTATCGATAGTCGACTATCGAAACACTATCGATAATGATAGTCGACTATCAAAAAATCCACTATCGAAAATTATCGATAGTAATTATTGATAGTCGACTATCGAAAACTATCCATAGAAAAACTATCGATAGTACTCATTGATAGTCGACTATCAAAAATCATCAGAATGACTACGTCCATCGATAGTACATTGATAGTCGACTGATCAAAATCCATCCATGGAATCGACTATCGAAGTTCATCGATAGCAATCTATTGATAGTCGACTATCAAAACTATCCATAGAATCGACTATCGAAAAACTATCGATAGCATTATTGATAGTCGACTTATCGAAAATCCATCGATAAGAATTCCATTGATAGTCGATTATCGAGTTATCGATCGTATCGATCGTCGACTACTGAAATCCACGATAGTCGACTATCGAAAACTATCAATAGTACTGAGACATAGTTCGACTACTGATAGTCGACTATCGAAACACTATCCATCGACTATCATGTAGACCACCGATAGTCATTGGTCGAAAACTGTCGATAGTACTAGATACTTGTCATTAGTGTGGCAGCTGCTCAGATCACAGCGCGCTGCTAATAGAAACATAGAACACCTCGAAAGATTATTCTGTTGGGAACACTTCAAATACATCTTCACCGATATCTCACAAAACAAGAGTTCAGCGAAAATCGATTTATCGATCAACATCATCACAGAGCAATTCGCCTGACGATGTAGCATGTCAACAGCACTTCAGCCTCGTCGCGAGTACAACACCCCGCCAAAACAATGTAAAGAAATCGCGACAGCAAAAAGGTCACACACTGCCAGTTAATGAAGCAGGCATTTATGGCTGATTCACGACGGACCGAACACATTTTCGCCCGCATCGCGTACCACGCATCTGCAAGCATCGCCGTCGACTCGCAATTGCGCATACCCGCAGACGCGCGGCCTGATATCGAGCCTTTCGCTCACGGGATTCACGGAAAGACGGAAACGCGTTTGCTGGCAGGCTGGCTTTAGTTTTGCTACTAGCGGTTTGCGCGAGGGTCGGCGCATCGTTGTGCTCTGTGCGGCCTGCTACGGTCGCGCAGCCCATCATGCGAAAGAAACTCCAGAAACTCGTCTGGCTGACTCGACGCAGATTTCATCCAGCCCGTTAATGCCGCGATAATTTTGCATACCAATCAGATTTACCGAGCAAGAATCTTCCGGTGTGCTTCGAGCGTTAATGAGCGCCGAGTGCGAAGGCACTTCTCCGCGACTTCGTCGAGGCCTACGCCGAAGTTTCGACGTTTACTGTCATGCTTTGCCAGTAGTTCGTGGCGCGCAGCGCGAAGCCCCGGTGTTTCTGTTCGATCTGCATCGTATCAGGCGTACGATTCTTTATCGCGGTAGCAAACGCCGATCTTCTCCACGGTGCCACGGCAATGGGATGCTGCTGCACTGTGGGGTGGTGAACGGGTTCGTCTCCGGCGCTAGTTCGCCGTAGCTCGTGTATGCGCTTGAAGACGGACGAACAGGATGTCGTCATCGATCTAATTGCTGCGGACAGTCCGTCGTGTGAATCGGTCTAGTGCGTGAGTCTGACCAGTTACTTTCCCGCCTTGCGCTAGTCATATGCCGCCAAAGAAAATAAAACAAACGAGTAATGCAAGACTGTGAAGCTCTTTTATCATTGTTATTTCCGCTCGTTTGTTGTGGATTAATAATGACGGCGAGCACCACTGCCATTTTCAACGTTTCCAGCTGATAGATCGTCGTCGTTGAAGGAGGTTCCGCTGGGTGATTTGTATCTTATCGTCTGCTACTTTGGTTCGTTTAATGCAGTTGTTCGCGATTGTTCCCCATTCTCTTATCTCGTCTGGGATGGAGAACCCCGCTTGCAGTCGGAAAGTTTGGCGCTGCCATTTTTCTCGTTGCTTTTTGTAATGTGCCCGCAGAGGCTTGCGCGCTTGCACCTGATATTGTTTGCGCACAATTTCTTACCTGAATAGGTGATTAATAAAATGTGCGCAAACAACATGTCCAGATTACCAGAGCAAGCGCACAAGCCTCTGCAGCATTACAAAAACAAAAAGTAACGAGAAAATGGCAGCGCAAACACTTTCCGAACTTTGCAGAAAAGTTGGGGTTCTCCATCCCAGACGAAAATAAGAAGAAATGGGGAACAGTCGCGAGCAACTGCGAATTAAACGAACAAAAGTTAGCAGACGATACAAAGATACAAATCACCCAGCAGAGACCTCCTTCAACGACGACGATCGCACGGGGCGTCGGTAGGAGCGTTGAAAAGCAGCGAGGTGGTGCTCGCCGTCGGTATTGAGTCCACAACAAACAAAGCGGAAGCAACACAACGAAAGTATTAAAAAAGAGAGCTTCACTTTCTTTAGTCTTCACGTTACTCGTTTGTTTATTTTCTTTGGCGGCGCGTTGTTAGGAACTAAGAACAAAACAGAGGAAAGGAATAACCTAGTCCAGCTCACACTGCCTAAGGCCGATTCACACGACGGACTGTTCCGCAGACGGATAGATCACGTGACGACATGTCCGCGGTTCGTCCGTCTACTAAGCGCATACACACGAGGAAGACGGCGAGCAGACGCCAGTGAGGACGAACCGAACCCGTTCGCCACCCCACAGTGCCGCGAAACTCCAACATCCCACCGTTGGCACCGTTGTCCAGGAGAGAAATCGACGTTTGCTACCGCGATAAAGAATCGTACGCCGCTGTTACGTGCAGATCGAGACAAAACACCGGGAGAGGCTTCGCGCTAAGCGCCACGAACTTTACTAACCCAAAGCAGCGACAGTGGCATCAAGCATTGTCCTGCTCGAGAAAGCTTCGGTAGACGCGACGGAAGTTCTGTTCTCGGGGAGAGTGCTTGAAGATGCCTTCACGCACTCGGCGCTCGTGCACAGCACTCAAACACACCGCATCCACAAGAGAGGTCTTGCTCGGTGAAATCCTGATTGGACGTGCAAGAATTATCGCGGCGTGCTAGACGAGTTTTTGAAGGGAGCTTCTTGACACTGGACCCGGAGGAATACCTGCGTCGAGTCAGCCAGACAAAGTTTCTGGAGTTTCTTTCACGCGTGGAACCAGGAATTGCGCGACAAAAGGAACCAACAAACGCACAAACACAACGATGCGCCATTTTTTCTTTTTAAACGCCTAGTAGCAAAAAAACTAAGAAAACCATGTACCGTTGCCAGACTAAACGCGTTTCAAGTCAATCTTCCGTGAAAAGTCCGTGAGTGAAAAAGGCGCTCGACTATATCAGACCGCGCGTCCGCGGACGAGGCGCGGATCGCGGGAATCGGTAACGTGCTTGCAGGTCACGTGGTACACGGTCCGCGGACGAAAATGGCGATTCGGTCCGTCGTGTGAATCGGCTATAAATAAGCGTCTGCACGCTGCGATCTGCTTCGTGCTAGCAGTGTGTGACCTTTCTTTGCTGTCGCGTTTCTTTTCCCAGTGACTTTGGCAGGTTGTTTGTCTGCTCGTTTGACGAAGGGCAGTCCACAAGTACATTCAAGTACTTGTTGACGTACTACATGTCCAGGCAATCTTTGAACAGAGTGCCTTTGTGATGAGTGTTGATCAGCGGCCTCATGTCCGTTTTCAGCTGAACTCTTGTTTTGTGAAAGATATCGGTGAAAGTGTGTCGAAGGCGAGTATTTCTTGTTTCCCAACAGAATGTCTTTCGAGGTGTTCTATGTTTCTGATAGCGAGCATAATGACAGATCTGACTGGCTGCCCACTAGTGATGCAAAACTATCTATAGTACTATCGATAGTTTTTCGATAATGACTATCGATAGTCCTATCGATAGTCGATAGATAGTGTTTCGATAGTCGACTATCGATAGTCGACTATGTATAGTACTATTGATAGTTTTTCGATAGTCGACTATCGATAGTTTTTCAATAGTCGACAATCGATACGACTATCGATAGCTTTTCGATAATCGACTATCAATAGTACTATCGATAGTTTTTCGATAGTCGACTATCAACTAGTACTATCGATAGTTTTTCGATAGTCGATTCTATGGATAGTTTTTCGATAGTCGACTATCAATAGTACCATCGATAGTTTTCGATAGTCGATTCTATGGATAGTTTTTTGATAGTCGACTATCAATAGTACTATCGATAGTTTTTCGATAGTCGATTCTATGGACAGTTTTTGATAGTCGACTATCAATAGTGCTATCGATAGTTTTCAGATAGTCGATCAGGATAGTTTTTCGATATCGACTATCGATAGTACTATCGATAGTTTTCGATAGTCGATTCTATGGATAGTTTTTTGATAGTCGACTATCGATAGACATCGATAGTGTTTCGATAGTCGACTATCGATAGTCGACTATCTATAGTACTATCGATAGTTTTTCGATAGTCGACTATCGATAGTTTTCGGTCGATGGTCGACTAATCGATATACTCATCGATAGTTTTTTTACTATCAATAGTACTATCGATAGTTTTCCACCACTACTGCCTACCCGGCTCCATAGGACTGGGCGTTCAGTAGCGTGCATCTGGACGGCTTGCTAGAACCGGCGTCTCCAGCTGAGACTGGGTGAAAGAAAGCATTGCAAAGGCTGGGCGCGCGAGGCGTCTTAAGACGCAGTTTGAGTCCCGCTCAGCTCGAGCGCTGGCTTTGGCAGTGCTTTTCACCCAGTCTCAGCTGAGACGCTGGTTCTAGCAAGCCGACCCTGGTCTGTTCGTCCATGAAGTTCTCAGCCATCTCCGTGGAGTTGTCATAATCGTCTGTTGAGGCGTACGTGTCGATTTTGAAGCCAGACTTGAAAGCTCTTCCAGTTTAATTTGAAGTAACTTAATTACTCACGTTTGTTCGGTCTTCGGGAAGCCTGAGGGAGGATTTTCCCCCACATCACGAGAAACTTGTTTTTGCAATGGTAAGCAGCCCATGGCATGCCTGCCATCTCCAAGTACGCGCTGGTGCATGCCCGAAGGCGGCCGGTTCATCAACCAACGATCACCAATAGCAGACGTGACTGCGTATACTCAAATAATATCCGAATAGAAATTTATAACGAGCTTACACTTTTTAATTTATGTATTAAGTATCAAAAAGCACATATGAAGATTTCGGATCAGAAACTCAGTCGAAAGCGAAAGCAGAAGGTTATCACAGACGACAGTGGAAAAACAAAAACAACAACAAAAACAATAACAACAAAGTTGCAGACGGCCCTCCAGATGTCCGGGCATAGCGTAGCAGACGAACCGGTGGCAGTAAGCGACGAAGCAGAGGAAAGAAAGTAAAAACTAAGCCTAACAGAGCAAAGCAAAATACGCGATGGTTCGAGCGTCAAGTAAAAACAAGAAAGAAGAAAGCAAGCAAAAAAACATAAAGGCAGGAGGAAGAAAGACCGCGGTGGCGTAGCGTCGCCTCAAACAAACATAAAAAAAGAAAGTAGACTTTGAAAAATGGAAGGAAATGCACGACCGTGGAACTGGTGTTTTTTTTGTGATTTTGTTTTTGTTAGTTTTAGTAATAGCGTCAGATTTGCTTATGCACAACCGACTTGTTCCAGAGCATAGTGACATCGCAGTAACGTACGTGGTTCGAAATTTCTTTTTGCTTCTTGATCCGGAGACGACCTTAACAGGATTAGCCAGCGCGCCTATTGGACAGAAAACGGTTTTAAGCGATACATTTTATGAGAAATGGGAATTGCAACAACCAAAACGAATTGACTGATAAGAAAAGTAAAGTTGAAACGTAGCAATGTTCTGAAATGTTTGTATACATTGCACTTTTTCAAGAAAACATCGCGAAGGTAGAACATTCGTGTTTTGCCTCGCTTAGCGCAAGTTCTGACAAAGTGTTTTCTTCGGGAGAGCTTCAAAATTGCACCCTATACAAGCTGTAACATCTTTCCCACGCGAAGAAAATGCCCTTACTCATGAGGTTGCAGCCATTTTTTAACATTTAAAACAGCGAATGTCCGTGAAACCTTTTTTTTTTTCCATTGATCACGTCGCACGGAGATAGGCAAGACCAATGCGTTCTGGAGAATTGCAGGCTATGCTAACGATCCGCGACTCGACTTTTGGAACGGCTTGGAATATCACCTGGATACCACGCGGATTGGCTTCGTCTTGGGCTACGGCTAAAAGAAAACACAGCACAGATGGTAGAAAATAGCAGACGATCTTTTTAGATCATGGAGAAAGCACTCGAAGAGACGATAATATTAACCGCTTTGAAGTTCTTCTTGACGCTTTTTGAAGTTCTCAATGTACACCCTTTTGGGCTGTATACAGTGAGATCAAAATTACTTCTTTGCAGTTAGACATCAAAAGTTTTGTTTTTTGTTAATCAGTGCGATCGCTGTAAGTCTAGTCCAGGTGCCCTAAACGAATACGTTCAACGCATCGTAGTTTCCACCAATTACGTTTTGCGGAAATTACTTACACATGGTGGAAGCGGTGCAGAGCGCATGAGGCTTTCGCAACAGTGATACGTAACATTACGTTCACCTTGACGCTAATATGATTACAAAATCAGAGAGAGAAGTTCGAAACCGTTCTAGACAATTTCTTGGCGAGGGAGATGGTGGTGAAGTTGCTGACTGATCATATATACATGAAATCTTCTGATGCCTTCACTGTTTTCCAAGCCTGATCCTCTCACTTCACACACTCTAAAACGCTTTCAGCTTTTCCACTCATGAAGAAGGAAGACCAGCGGAGCTGTACAATGGAAAGTAATGGCCGGCCGCGAGTCGGCAAGCCAGAGTGGAGAAGGCTGCCACCATCTGATGAGCGACGGCGGCAACCAGATATGTGGCTTGCCGCCGTCGCTCAAAGATTGCGGTAGGTGTCCAGAGTTCGGTGTTTTCATTTCTTTGCTTGAGGCACGATCCTGGGAAAACTCAGCCGTTAACAACTCCGCTGTAAAAAAAAAAAAAGAAAAAGACGTATTACATGAGCGAATGACTGTTTTAGCTAACAGCGACATTTGAGCGTATCGATGTTTTAGCGAATAACGGGCGCCCGAGTTAAGCCCCCCCCCCCCCGCGCTGCGCTTACGCTGCTTCGCGGCGGCAGTCTGGCGGTAAAGGGGCTTTAGTCTGCAGCGGCTCATTCCAAAAATTGTTGACCCATTTCGCCCACGTGTAAACGCCACTTTTGTGCGGCCGACTATTTCGCGAAAGTGCCGTTTGGTGAAACGTCGGCTTTCGCTAAAACGTCATTCAACGCCGCAGACGACTTTCGCTAAAACGGCTTTCTGCAGACGGCTTTCGCTAAAACGTCATTCAACGCAGCAACATTCCGGGAGGCGTCAGTGAACGCCTCCCGGAATTCCTCCAACGCCGCAGACGAGGATGCGGAGAAGCAGCTGATTCCGCTCGCACTCTCTGATAATAACAGCAAGTGTATCCTTCCTGAAGAGAAGGTGCACGGATTCCGCGTTGAAAACAGATAATTGCATACAAGCAGACATAAATGGCTCCACCTCCCTTTGTTTTTTCCAACGCCTGCCACCAAAGCCAACGGAGCAAAGGAGCTTTATTGACGGCTGTTGGTGCAGAAAGCAGACGACAAAGAGATCACGTGACGTATTTACTCGAGTTGATCCGAAATTACCCCCCACACACACACACCCTAAACAAAAGGAGTCACCTTACACCTTTCGGCCCATATAATGCACCCCAAAACTTCAGTTCGGCGTAGAGCGCACTATAGTCGAACAGACGGCCCCAACTTTTACGAGGAGCTTCATACGGTGCGATATAACTTAATGAAAGAAGCTAAAGTACTTATCAAAGATCACAGAAACAAACTCTGAGGTTTTGGAGTAGGGCCGAGAACCTGACTATTCCTTTTTGTAGTCAGTAACACGTATACATTAGCTTATTTTAATAGGTTGTACCACTTACTGGCTATGAATAGCCTCTCGTGAAAGTTAGTACCGTCAGATCGACGTCAGTGCATATTACGTCGAACTGAAGTTTTGGGATGTATTATAT